>JALJCO010013053.1:0-31371 GCA_023101725.1 Atherinomorus stipes | reverse complement strand
ATCAATGTCATGATTTTCATAAATTTCTTATTTCTTATTACTTTAGTCAATTTCAACTTATTTCTCTGACAGCTGATTTTTTCCCTTCTTTAATTGGAGGCTATGAATAATCTTGAGGACTGTCTGATTTAATTATAGTTACACACCAAACCTTTGTTACATTTTCCTCATCAGATCCAAATAAGCTGTTTTGGTTGTCGGAGGCAAGTAAAGAGAAATAATTCCACATCGTATAGAAGAACATCTTCCAGATGGTTCCTGGATCCATGTTTGATCATACTTTCAGTTTGGATCAATGTTATTGGATCACTGATTGAATCGCGGTATTAATACACACATAACAGCAGCATTACTACCACCACCAATAATCATCATCATCATCATCATTTAAGGTCGAAAGCAGTCAAACTGAAAACTGATGTCAAAAATAAGCTTTTATTCAAACTTTAGGACAAAACATCTAATTTCAGTCTTTCAGTCAGTTATCAGCCTGCATATTAGTATTTGTTGTAGTAGTACTACAGAGAAAATGTAAAATGCATTATGTAATGTACAGATGAGTGGGGTCAAACTAAATATTTTATTTAGAATTTTAATTTATATTCTGAATTGCTGAAATGTCAATAGTAAATAAATATTTTGATACTTGTGTATTTAATTTATTGCAATGCCTTGATTTTAGTGGTTAGTACATCGTAGCCAAAAATGCTACCGTTCTAATTATTGACACACTAACAAAAAGTTAAGGATATTTGGCTTTTTGTGTGATGTCAGAATGAATCTAAAATCCACGACAACCTTTCCAGGTGAAATGAATTAAACTTTCTCTAAACTTTTTAATGCACATGTACGTGGTTAAATATTTATTCCGCATCATTCTGTTCTCCAAAAACCGAAAGTTGAATATCCCTAACTTTTTGTGAGTAGTGTAATTTCTTTCGGTGTTTCAGTTTTCAGCCTTGTTTTGCTCATTTTTTGTTTTCGGTTTTGGCCGTTATCATCTTCTCCACTAAATCAGCTTCATTTCTACATTTTTTATTATCCATCTTCCATGAAACTGTCTGCATGTCCACAGATGAGAACTGGCCAACACAACTCCATCAGATCGGACGGGCTGTGCCCGGACACATAAAGCTGATTAAAAACCTGAAGTCTTTGACGTGCCGACTCATCACAGATGACAAACATGGCCGAACCAGCTCATGTACTGATGGAAGACAGCGCGCCAACATCAGCAGTTACTGTGTCACAGGAAGTAACGAGACGTCCGATGCAAACTTCAGAAAAATGGTTTGAAATGTTAAACATGTTGGATGAATAAATATGTGGGAGGTAGAACTACGGAAGCTGAGAGCAGCCATGTTTGGAGATTTTTGTTTTTTTTCACAAAAATAGGTCAATAGGTTAACTCAGTCTCTCACGTCTTTTAAAACCGTGCTCAGATCCCATCTTTTGGTGCAGGCTTTTTCTTCTTAATCTTTTTTTTTTTCTCTTATTATTGTTTTATAAATTCTTCTCTTTTAAGTAGGTCTTATGTGTTTATATGTTTATGTTTTCAGCCTTGTTTTGATATCCTGCTATGTGAAGCACTTCAGGCATCCAGCTGGATGCAGAAATCTGTGCTACGTAAATTAAATAAATGAAAAATAATGTTTTATTATTATGGAAACGATGGACAGATTTTCCCGTTATTCTCCCATAAGAACAGTTTTCACAAGCTGCAGGAATAATCTCATCATCTCAAGCTTGTTTACAGGAGATTACAGAATAATTTGTCTCGTTAGCTCAAGCTAGCAGGGATGTTCTCACAGGATAACGTCATTTATCTGATTTCAGACAGTTTTCTCAAGATAATTATTTTTAAATAAATTGTTTTAACAGAATTTAATTTGTTATTGCAGGACAAGGATTGTTTTCTCATCATTTCTATGAACAGGTTGTTTTATAAGACAGTAAAATCATTTATCTCATTATTCTGGGATAAAAAGGATCCAAGTTGAGAGATAATGGAATAATTTATGTCATTATGAATAAATAAGGATCATTTTTCAGAACATGAATGACTTGCTTTTCTTATTATTGCACTATAACAGAAGCATTTTTGCAATATAATTTTATTAATCTACTTGTCTTTTAATTAACAGAATCGTTTTCCCCAGATAATAATTTGTCATTATCTGGAGATTAAAAATGATCATTTTGACAACAAGATAATTTATCCCACTAATCTGAAACCACAGGGATTGTTTTCACAAGACAGCAGAATAATTTTGTCACAATTCTGAAATATAAACTTCATTTTCCCGGGATTAATAATCACTTCTCATCATCTCCATATGGCAAAGATCAGCTCAGCAAGATAGCGCAATAATTTAATAAAGTTAAAAAAAAAAATGTTATTCCAGAAAGAAACTGTTGTAATGAGTTTTTATTTTATCTTTTTATTTTTTTCTCACGTTACCCCTAACAGCTCATTTCTGAGCTCACTTTGACCAAACTGGGATGATGCAAAAACAAAGCTGGTAACCAGTTACAGTCGTCCTCTCCAGAAAATTTTTATTTCACAAGATGACGAGACAAAATGACGATAAGGAATAAATAATTGTTAAAATGTCTGCTCTGGGCTTCCGTATAAACTTAT
The DNA here is from genome assembly GCA_023101725.1 of Atherinomorus stipes. Taxonomy (NCBI): domain Eukaryota; kingdom Metazoa; phylum Chordata; class Actinopteri; order Atheriniformes; family Atherinidae; genus Atherinomorus; species Atherinomorus stipes. Next base: position 28,730 of record JALJCO010013053.1, on the reverse strand, counting down.
CCAGCATGTACAGTCCTAAAAATGACTCATACCTTCCAATCAAAGACGAAAAAAAAAAAACAGCTGTCAGTAAAATAATTTAAAATTCACAAAAAATTAATAATGAATAAAAATTCTATAAAAATAATTATATCAATTTTGTAATGTGGTTCAAGAAAAAATTTAAAAACAAATAAAAAATGAATCATGTATAGAAGCATGATGGGGCTCCTAAGCTAACAATTTGTTGAGCAACACTTTGAGACAATCACTGCAATCAGGTGTTTCTGTGACGTCCAATCAGACGTCTGCACCTGCTGACAGGTATGTTGGTCCATGTTCATGGGAAAGATGCTCTGATGTGTTTCAGACAGTTTCGTTTGTTTTAATTATTTTTTTCAACCACAATTCAAAAGCGATATTTTATTTCACTAAATTATAATTTCTATTTTTATTTATTATTAGTTTCTTATTTGAATTCCTGTATTGAATGCAGCCTTTTCTGTAATTGGAGGGTGTGAATAAATGTGAGGACGACTGTGAGTGAAGCCCGAAGTCTGAATCGGTGCTAGAACAGAAGTGAACGCACGTAAAAGCCGATCCTCAGCCGTTAACACCAGTGACACGTTCCGTACTCGCCGTTATCCCACTGGTCAAATCTGGAAGGTAAAAACTTCATATCAGCATCCTCCATGTGGTATTGATCTCATCTGATCAGTCATACGTGTGCATAACATCAGCGTCTGTGGACGTTTACATCATCACCTGTATTCTCCTCATTTTATCTTTATTATCAGTCATGCATGTCATATTATTTTCACGCATCGTTTAAGTTAAATGCTGAAATTAAACATAAGTTTGTCTTTTTGGACTAATTTTAGGTCTAAGGCACATAGTTATAAACTCGTGAAATTCAGCTGCAACTAAAAATGAGAAAATAAGTCACTTTTTAGTGATTGCATTAAAAATATATTTAAAAAATATCAAGAAATGTTGTCTGACCAACAGACAAAAAAAATCAACAATTTCCAGTTCAGGATTTTCATAAATCAAGGTGAATAAAAGTTGATTTAATCAGCTGATTGTTGCTTTTGGTGTCATCACATGACCGTGATCGTTATAATCCGAGCATATGATGTTCAGGTTAATATTTCTCCCGTAAACGTGGTTCATGATCTCACATCAGTCTGAATTTACAGCGATCGTCACTGCAGCAAAGCAGCTTAAAGTGCAAGGTGATGATGGGAAACCGGGGTCTGGCCGTCGGCTGATTGGCTGGCGATGATGTCACAGTTTGGCTCTGGGAGTTTGTTCCAGCAGCGTCCTCATGTCCAGCAGAGCGTCCTCCACGGCCTGAGCCAGACGAGCGGCGTTCGTGTCCGTGCAGGTGTTGAACGCCGACACGGCGAAGTTTATGTGATCGTCCATGGGATTGTAGCACACGCCGTAGCCGTTGGCTACAACCGGACCGAAACACATGACGCAGTCGGTCTTAGACGGGACCTGGAAACAGAGCGAAGCGGCCGGTTTAGAGACAGATCCCACATCAACGTCCCTCTCAGAGTTACACTGCCTGGCCAAAAAAAAAGTTTTCACCCAAAAAAAAAAAGGTCCTCACTCTAATACCTAGTTGGAGTCTTTCGCTTTGATTACAGCAGCGTTCGCTGTGTCATTGTTTCCAGAAGCTTCTGCAATGTCAGCAGATTTATTTCCATCCAGTGCTGCATTCATTTCTCACCAGAATCTTGCACTGATGATGGTAGAGTCTGGGTGCTTTCAGACTGTAGGAACCTTTTGGAGTTCCTAGAACCTTTTCGGGAACCAGGCTGTTTTTTGGCGCATTCGGACACATAGGAACTAGAGACCTACTCTGAGGCAGGGTCTATTCGGGGTTCCATAGGAACTGAAATACGTAGATGTTTGGTGATTGGTAGAACTGGCAAGCCCCGCCCCTTGCCTGATCTCCGCTTCTTCCGGCCCCGCCATATTTAAAAAGTCCCACAGCTGTTACAACTGTTTACTGAGATTGTAATAACTACAAGAACTATTCTAACAGGAGTGTACCAATTCATTATTAAATCCATCACAATGGTGCACGTCCCCAATCCAGAACCATTCTGAAATGTCCAAAAGCAATTATTCACACTAATTTAATGACCGAAATACCGCTGCAAAGTGTGGCAGTAGAATCTGCGGCTGCTGCCCGGACACTTTAGTGGACGAACCCCCGTCCATCCACTAAAGTGTCCGGCCGCACTTCAACGAAAGGTAAACAAGACGTTAGTTAGGCAGCTTTCCAACGGGGGGCTGTTCTGTTATGACCGTGATGAGGGAAAGCTGGTAAGCAGCTTTATAATAGCTTTGAATAAAAGAGATGAGAAACCTCAGTTTTGTATCAGATCTGCTGGGGCATAAATTTGTCTTTGTCACAGACGATTGCGTCAAACATGGTTCCTATCGAGGTCCTCCCTCATGTGTGGGTGCACACCGATGGGGAAGGGTAGATCTTATAACTAAACTCCAGACGGGGAGTTATAGGAACTGATCCTTGAACCTCTCTGTCTGAATGCGCCTTCGGACCACAGCCTTCTCCAGCACATCCCAAAGATCCTCAATGGGGTTCAGGTCTGGACTCTGTGGGGGCCAATCCACGTGTGGAAATTATGTGTCATGCTCCCTGAACCAGTCTTTCACACTGACCCTGATGAATTCTGGTGTTGTCATCTTGGAATATGGCCGTGCCATCAGGGAAGAAACATCATTGATGGAATAACCTGTACTCAAAATGTGATGTACAATTCAAAACGGTGTTTCTACTGATGTGTAATCACTGCACTAGAATAGCTGTTAAGGCTAAACAGCTGTTGAGTCCCAGTCCCTTCAGTTCCCTTCACATTGTGTGTGTGGAAATACTCTGTCACTATCAAACATAGCCCTGAGTTCTACTGTTGTTTCTGTTTGATTTGATTTGACCAAACGTTTAAGTGATCAGCGATCACGATCATTCAGTATTTTTCCAGCCATATTTCTTCCTGGAAGACGATGGTCCCCACCGTCCTCCCAGTGTTTAATAATGTGTTGGACTGTTCTGAACCCAGTTTTAGTAGTTTCTGCATCTCCTTAGATGTTTTCACCTCTTCATGCCAATGATTTGACCCTTCTCAAACAGACTAACATCTTTTTCAAGACCACGGGATGTATCTTTCCACATGGTTGTTTAGGAAATGAGAAGCAAGTCATTTCACCAGTTGGGGTTCAATAACTTGCTGCAGCTGAAAGATAATCGCCCATGCAGTACTTATCCAATAGGAGGCTCCCACCTGTTTGCTTAGTTAAATCCAGTGTATTTTCTGTTCTAAGTGAAGGTACCTGGCTCGTAGACAGCTGGTAGTGCAAGGCTTTAGCGTAAGCGGCATCTTTAAAGATGGCGGGCACAGAAAGCTTCTCCTCCAAGGCCTGCATCTTCAGCCCCAGCAGGTGTCGGTCGATGGCCTGGCCGCTGATCGCCTGTCAGGAAACACGCCAGGGTAGTCAGGACTGGTGGACGGGTTTAATCACACGCTTGCAGAGAAGCAGGAATACAGCCAAGAAGGAGAAAGAGAAGGAAAAGGAGGGGAAGAAGAGGAAAGAGGAGATGAAAAAGGAGAGGAAGCAAAAGTAGAATATTAATAAGCAGAAAAGAAGAAAGAAGAGTAAACGTATTAGGTGGAAGTAAAAAGTAGCAGAAGGAGGGGGAGTAAGAAAAAAAAGAAGAAAAGAAAAAAAAAAAAGAGAAGAAGAAGAAAAAGAGAAGGAAGGAAAAAGAAAAAAAAGAAGAAAATGAAGGAGGAAAGAAGGAAGAAAAGAAAGAAAAAGAAAGAGAGGAGAGAAGGAGAAAAAAAAAAAAGAAAGAAAAAAGAGGAAGAAGAAGGGGGAGGGGGGGCCCTACCCATGTTGGTGTTGTATGTGTGGGCGGGGGCATCAACCACATTCACCTCCTCCTTCTCCTGCTTTTTTAGAAGGAAAATTAGAAGCGCCAGAAAAGGAGAGAAAATATCCTCCCATCCTGTCTCACGTCAGACACCTCTTCTTCTTCTCCCACACCTCCACACAAAAAAAAAAAAAAAAAGCAACCATTTTTTATGGGGATGCACGATATTGAAATTTTGACCGATATCCGATATGCTGATATTTTAAAACTCATTTGACCGATAACTATGGAATGCCATTTTATTCATAATTAAATAAATAAATAAATACCAAAATAAATAGGTGTTCCACAATATAAATATATATAAAATGCACAAAATAATTGTTTCCATATTTATTTATTTAGTCAGTTATATGTTTAGTTATATATTTATTTATTAAGTTATTTATTTATCTATTAGGTTAGTTATTCATTTATTTAGTGATATATTTATTTATTATGTTATTTATTTATTTATAAAGTTATTTATTTAGTCTTATATTTATCTATTTAGTTTTAAGTCATTTATTTATTTATTTATTATATCAAGTTATTTATTAAGTTATTTATTTAGTTATTAATAAAGTAATTTATTTAGTTATTCATTAAGTTATTTATATATTTATTAAGTTATCTATTTTGTTATTCATTAAGTTATTCATTTATTTATATATTAAGTTATTTATATAGTGAAACTTTTATTTTGTGCTCACACGTATTTTGGGAGGCTTTTATTTTGCACCAAGACTTTGTGCTGCTTCTTTTTGCGTTTCTTTATTTCGCATCCTAATATTCAAATTTAGGGGCGGGGTTGTGGAGCTGACGACCTATGACAGGCTGGCTACGGCTCCACGCGTCTGTACGTCACACTGGTGGATGGAAGGCGGCGCCATTATCAACAGTGATGGGCGGAACTGCCGGTGTTGTGTGCTCACAGGAAGTAGCAGTTTAGTCGTGAAAAGGCTGGAACAGATCGCGGTGAATCGTGTTTACGTTTGCATCTGGATAAAGCTAAAGGATAAAGAAACGAGATGTCCTGGAGTTCAGGGGCATCATGTGTCCATGGTTGGACATTCAGATCATGAAGTCCCTCATGGATTTTTTTCTATTACTGGTCGTTACGTAGTTAGCGCCTAGCATGTCACAACGGGACGGGAGCTCTGCAGGGAACACAGGACAGGTCTTCTTCCACAACCTGCTTTACTGCTGTGGAGGTTCTGGGCTCGTTTCACTTTGGCTCTCTGCAGCAACCCGGCTGGAAGAAACAGATTCTGGTCCTGGAGTCCTGCATCCACCGCAGACAGAACCTGGTCCTGATCGGTTTCACCTCTCACTGACGGAGGCTCCGGTTTTCTGACGGGACTTCCATGTGATGCTCCCAGCAATAAATCCATTTTGGTGTTTTTAACAGGTTACAAGATTATTATGAACAGCCGGTGTTTCATTCTGCAATAAACTGATGTTCACAACCTGGACAGGCTGATATCTGACTGCTGCTGCAAAGCAACACAAACGTGTTGCAGCCACGAGTTTTTCTACTCGGATAAATATGAAGCTCACATGTAGGTTACACCAACACACGGGCAAATATGTCACAAATCATCTTCTTAATTTGGATTAGTTTTATTCAAAGACACTGTACTTACTTTGTATCCATTCCTTTCCTCGTGCCACCTTTTCATTCCCTCATATTAACCACGACCACCCAAACCCTCAATAATAATAATTATGATTATAACAAAAATAACGATAATAATAACAGTACATTGCATTTATATGTGCCTTTCAGACCCTCAACGCATATACATAATAAGAAGGAATAAAATAATAAAAGGAAGTGAGAATCCCGTGTAGATGTGAATTTAATCAAACAGCTTGTCTATATATTCGCTAATTTATTTTCTTACTATTTTTCAGATTTATTCTTTATAGTTGCATTCCTATCATTATATATACTTAAAGCATGATGGTGAGATGGAAGCACACAAAAAACAGGGATGTGAATATCGTTACCTTCCCTCTTCTGTTCCGGATTGGGAAGATGAGGTGAGGAAGTGACTGAGGATAACCTGCTAACATCTTTAGTTACTTAATAATCAACGCCATGGATTGTGATGGTGAGGCTACGCAAAGCACGAAGAGCCCCGAAGCACCAGTAGGCTCATTGGGATCGACTGCGTCTGTCTACCATCTGACTCCTTGATCAGACCAGAGCTGCGCGAGTCATCAGGGACGTCAGAGCAGCAGCTCAGCCGGACACGTTCACCAACGTGAAGACTGCAGGGATGGAGGATCTCTGCATTTGTCTTCTTTTGGATAAAAGTTACTGAACACTGTGCAGATCTGATCAAGTCATCTAATTTCAGATGACTGAGACAGCATGTTGTTGAAGATGATTTCATAAACTTGTACTGAGCTGTAGTAGAAACGTCTGCTAACATAATGTTATTTACCTGTTCAGGTGTAACATGAAGGTCAGCAATCTGGTAAATGTCCAAGCTCACAAATACAAAACTTTAATGCTTTGCCTCGTCAGGAATTTAAAACAAGAGATGGAAACTTTTTTTTTTTTTTTAGATGGTGTAAATTCGTAATATGGCCTCAACCTCCCCATCACTGCTGTCCTTCCACAGGAGCTGTTTGATTAAATTCACATCTACACTGGATTCTCACTTCCTTTTATTATTTTATTCCTTCTTATTATGTATATGCGTTGAGGGTCTGAAAGGCACATATAAATGCAATGTACTGTTATTATTATCGTTATTTTTGTTATAATCATAATTATTATTATTGAGGGTTTGGGTGGTCGTGGTTAATATGAGGGAATGAAAAGGTGGCACGAGGAAAGGAATGGATACAAAGTAAGTACAGTGTCTTTGAATAAAACTAATCCAAATTAAGAAGATGATTTGTGACATATTTGCCCGTGTGTTGGTGTAACCTACATGTGAGCTTCATATTTATCCGAGTAGAAAAACTCGTGGCTGCAACACGTTTGTGTTGCTTTGCAGCAGCAGTCAGATATCAGCCTGTCCAGGTTGTGAACATCAGTTTATTGCAGAATGAAACACCGGCTGTTCAAAATAATCTTGTAACCTGTTAAAAACACCAAAATGGATTTATTGCTGGGAGCATCACATGGAAGTCCCGTCAGAAAACCGGAGCCTCCGTCAGTGAGAGGTGAAACCGATCAGGACCAGGTTCTGTCTGCGGTGGATGCAGGACTCCAGGACCAGGTTCTGTCTGCGGTGGATGCAGGACTCCAGGACCAGAATCTGTTTCTTCCAGCCGGGTTGCTGCAGAGAGCCAAAGTGAAACGAGCCCAGAACCTCCACAGCAGTAAAGCAGGTTGTGGAAGAAGACCTGTCCTGTGTCCCTGCAGAGCTCCCGTCCCGTTGTGACATGCTAGGCGCTAACTACGTAACGACCAGTAATAGAAAAAAATCCATGAGGGACTTCATGATCTGAATGTCCAACCATGGACACATGATGCCCCTGAACTCCAGGACATCTCGTTTCTTTATCCTTTAGCTTTATCCAGATGCAAACGTAAACACGATTCACCGCGATCTGTTCCAGCCTTTTCACGGCTAAACTGCTACTTCCTGTGAGCACACAACACCGGCAGTTCCGCCCATCACTGTTGATAATGGCGCCGCCTTCCATCCACCAGTGTGACGTACAGACGCGTGGAGCCGTAGCCATAGCCTGTCATAGGTCGTCAGCTCCACAACCCCGCCCCTAAATTTGAATATTAGGATGCGAAATAAAGAAACGCAAAAAGAAGCAGCACAAAGTCTTGGTGCAAAATAAAAGCCTCCCAAAATACGTGTGAGCACAAAATAAAAGTTTCACTATATAAATAACTTAATATATAAATAAATGAATAACTTAATGAATAACAAAATAGATAACTTAATAAATATATAAATAACTTAATGAATAACTAAATAAATTACTTTATTAATAACTAAATAAATAACTTAATAAATAACTTGATATATAAATAAATAAATAAATGACTTAAAACTAAATAGATAAATATAAGACTAAATAAATAACTTTATAAATAAATAAATAACATAATAAATAAATATATCACTAAATAAATGAATAACTAACCTAATAGATAAATAAATAACTTAATAAATAAATATATAACTAAACATATAACTGACTAAATAAATAAATATGGAAACAATTATTTTGTGCATTTTATATATATTTATATTGTGGAACACCTATTTATTTTGGTATTTATTTATTTATTTAATTATGAATAAAATGGCATTCCATAGATAACCGATATCGATACAGATATTAAATCTGGCAAAAATAAGCCGTCATTGCAGATACAGTAGTAGTTTTGTTATCCGTTTCCGACACTTTGAAAAAAAGGGGTGGGAAAAAATATCGATACACTGAAATATTGCAATATTTCCATATGCCGATATCAAATCTATGTTTAAAAAACGCAGTATAGATCTATTTTACTTACAAAATCTCAGGAGATTTCATCGATCTGTTACAAACTCTTGCGATATTTTGTGAATTCTCATGAAATTTCGTTAGTGAAATAGATCCATACCCCAATTTTTAAATATCATTATATCATCACAATATAACAAAATAAAAAAATTTTTTTGAATTTTTGTGATATTTTATAATATAATGAAAAAATATTGGAATTTTTTTTTAAAAAAAAATTTCCCCCCCTTTTAAAAAATTAAAAATATAATATCAAAAGAAAAAAATATATTTCAGTGTGTTTACATTTTTTCCCACCCTAGTCTTTAGAAGTTTTAAAGTCTTTAAAAAAAGAAGTTTTTGAGGAAGACATTTAAGAGGGTTTTTTTTTTTTTTGTTAAGGCTTTAGAAACAGTGGGCTGATCGGTTAAATATCGGTGGGGTGGCCGATGTCCGATACTCAGTTTTAAGGCCGATATGGGCCGATACCGATAGAGGGCCGATTATATCGTGCATCCCCGATTTCAAAACCCATATTCTATTCCCAGCAGAACAGAAACAGCATAGATGTTGAAACTGAGACATTTTACCATTTCATGAATGTGAACAAAACAAAAGGCTGGAAAAGCAACAGCTGGTTTTGGTTTTGGTTCTGGTCCCATGTGGAGATGTTCCAGTACCATGTTTTTCCTTCTGATACCAATTCCGATACATTTGCTGTAGGTATCGGCGAATGCAGAGTACCACTATTTATGGATCGAACGATTATCGGCAAAACGGTTAACCATGATAAAATTCCCAAAGATTAGTACTACCATTTCAAATTTTAATTATGATTAAAACTGTGACTGATTACTGCACTTTGAAAAATTCCTTTTTGATGCTGCTCACTGGCTGGAAAAGCAGCAGCAGTTGCAGTTTGCAATGTTTAATTGATGAAAACATAATGGAAAGCAATGAAGGCGCCCACATGGACAGTTCTGGAGATTTTTCCCCCTTTAAAAGAACAAAGTAGACATTTAGACCCATTTTGGATGTTTTTAAAGATGCTGGGGGTATTTCTATAATACCACGATAACAATGATAACCGTGATGATTTTGGTCACCATAACCGTGATATGAAATTTTCATATCGTTACATCTCTAACCACTATGTTATAAAAAATCATATTATCCTGGTTCAGATTTCACCTTTTGTAAAATATGAATGAATACAGCAAATTGAAGCCATTCATTTTCAAAGCCTATCTTGCTGGTGGGAGAATCTAGTGTGAGATACTGCCACGCCACTGACATGATCACCATTAGTTACTGAAGACCACACAAAAACAACTGAAAACACAGACTAAGAAGTGCAAGGAGGACTACAGGAAGAAGTTGGAGAACCAGCTCCAGCAGAACAACGTGAGGGATGTATGGTCGGGAATGAAGAAAATCACTGGCTTCAAGCTAAAGGGGGACCAGACTGACGGAGGTCTGGACAGAGCTAACGAACTGAACATGTTCTTCAATAGGTTCAGTTCCCCCCTGCCGACAACCCAACATTCCACACACCCTCCATGAGCTCACAGCTTTCCTGTCCCACCTCCACTCTGTCACCCTGCACCTCAGTCATGGACCTGAACACAGCCTCATCTCCCTCCACATCAGGACATCCTGAGACCTCTTTTGCCTCCACCTCCAGCCTGACTGTCTCCTGTGACCAGGTCAAGAAACAACTAGAAAAACTGAACCGGAACAAGGCTGCAGGTCCAGATGGTGTCAGTCCCAGAGTTCTCAAGACCTGCTCAGAACAACTATGTCCGGTTCTCCAGCACCTTTTTAACACCAGCCTGAGACAGAACAGAGTTCCTGTGCTGTGGAAAACATCCTGTCTTGTTCCAGTCCCTAAAAAACCACAACCAGCTGAACCAAATGACTACAGACCAGTTGCCCTGACATCTCACATCATGAAAGTCCTGGAGAGACTCTTACTGGCTCACCTCAACAAGCAAGTGAACACCTTTCAGGACCCATTACAGTTCGCATATCGTAATGGGCTTGGGGTTGAAGACGCCATCATCTTCTTGCTTCAGAGAGCCCACTCTCATCTGGACCAGTCAGGCAGCACTTTGAGGGTCATGTTCTTTGATTTTTCAAGTGCATTTAATACTATTCAGCCTGCTTTGCTATGTCAGAAGCTCCATAACTTCCAGGTGGATCCTCCACAACCACCTGGATTTACGACTACCTCACAAACAGACCACAGTTTGTGAGACTGAAAGGTTGTGTGTCTGAGATGGTGGTCAGCAGCACTGGAGCACCACAAGGGACTGTACTCTCACCATTCCTCTTTACACTGTACACCTCAGACTTCCAGTATAACTCTGAGTCCTGTCATCTGCAGAAATATTCTGATGACTCTGCTGTTGTGGGGTGTATTAGTGATGGACAAGAAGCCTAGTACAGGGAACTTGTCAATCAGTTTGTGAAATGGTGCAGTAACAATCAGCTCATCTTAAATACCAGCAAGACTAAAGAGATGATTGTTGACTTCAGGAGGAGCAAGAATAAGCAGCATAGTCCTGTCTACATCCTGGAAGAGGAGGTGGTAGAGAACTACAAATACCTTGGAGTTCAGCTGGACAACAGACTCGATTGGAAATGCAACAGTGACTACATCTACAAGAAAGGTCTGAGCAGACTCTACTTCTTAAGGAAGCTGAAATCATATAACGTCTGCACCAAGATGTTGCAGATCTTCTATAAGTCTGTGGTAGAAAGTGCAATTAGCTTTGCAGCCATCTGCTGGGGCAGCAGCATCAGAATCAGAGACTTGAAGAAACTAAACAAGCTGATCAAGAAAGCTGGTTCTGTGCTGGGGATAACTCTGGAGCCGCTGGAGCTGATCGTTCAAAAAAGAATGCTTCACAAGCTGATGAAGATGATGGAGGACACTTCCCATCCTCTCCACAACACGGTGAAGAATCAACAGAGTGTGTTCAGTGGGAGGCTGCGTCAAGTTCGCTGTAGGACGGAGAGATACAGGAATTCATTCCTGCCAGCAACCATCACCCTAAAGAACAAGACTAACTGACTTTTTGTTTATTTAAAAAAAAAAAAAAAAAAAAAAGTGAGCTTTTACAATACTGAATTTCCCTTCGGGGATGAATAAAGTATTTTTCATTCATTTCATTTCATAATGTATCATGAAGTGGTGTTTAGGTATTAACCTGCGATTTGGATACAGGACTTTGAAAAGACAATGGTGATCAATAATGAGATGTTTCAAACAAATGGTCATGCCTTCACTAATGACTGGAGAAAATATGATATTAATAATTTGCAACAAAAGCAGCAGCAGTCGCCAGTGTCCATTCCCTTCTTGTACAACATCTCCAAATATCAACGGCACATTTCGGACCAAACAAAGCGTCTGAATAGCATTGAGACCTATGCTATTGCCAGTCTGTTCAAAGTTAACTCTGGTTAGCCGGTTTTTCCGCTCAAGATAACCGTAGTTATATGAGTATATCCTGTTACTTATGTCCTGCTGACATATGATGTTGTTGTCTGAGAAGTATCCAAAAAGCAGCTTTAGCTCAATTGTGCCACTCCCTCCAGCACATCGTGCATTATATTGTCGGGGCAGACAGTCTGACTCTATAGATATATACTGTTAAGATTATGACAAGGACAAGGATGACTGATAAATTAGGGCGACATGACAAATTATGAACCAAGATCCCAAGCTGACGTGTCATTCACAGACGACTCACTACAGACTGAATATCAGGTGGGGAGGGTTCTGACAGGCTTCTATAAAGTATCACAGTAAACAGGAAGACGGGGTCCTTCGGAACGTGAGCGAGCGCGGACTACAGACAGCTGGACCTGGGGACTCCGTTTTGACCGCTGAGACACGTACAGGGTCTGACGACACAGTCCTCTGCCATATTTTACCAGTTATATTGTAATAAACGTGTAACCTTAAGCGACGCATCTGTGATTCTTCACCGCTGCATCATCTTAGCTCAGCCACTACTAGCAGGCTGACCAACGAGGTGCCTGACTACAAACACCACGCTGCTGAATCCATAATTCAGGTCTGTACTCTGACTCATAAGACAACATTAGCTTCTCTTATCATTATCCCTAAACGAGCAGCACTTCTGATTAGCTACCAGAAGGGTTGCGCCACCACAATATCAACTGCGTAGTTGTCAGACACATTGAAGTACTCAAGATCATTGAGTGAGCACGTTTGCTTAACCCCAAATGATGAACACAATGTTGGATTGTCTTCAACATCCTTGCAATGCTGAAGGTGCACGTCTTTACTACGTAATGCAATGTTTATATCGTCATCACTGAAAACAGCTTGGCACATGTCCTTGTCTGCTAGACAAAATCGCCAGTAATAGTTTGCACTAAAAGATTCTACATAACCAAGAAGTGTGTGTAAACCCAAATTATCCCCAGTTACTTGTGCAACTGTCCCATGTAATGGTTCATTTGAGAAGGGAACATCAATTCCTTGGGACTCGAGGATTTTTAAATCTCGTACAAGAGGCTCCAATATTGCACTAAATCCATATTTTTTTACATCCCCACTGTGAAAAAGTGAAAGAAGATGAATATTCATGAGAGCAGTATTTATCTTTGGAGACAGGTTTCTTAAAATGAAATAAATACTCCCAACCTTGTGGATACCATGCTTAGACCCAAGAGGATTTGCCATTTCAAATTCATCAAAAAATAACTGTATTTGGAGAGAATTTTGTGGGGTGGCCCACAGGGGGTGGCCTTTAAAATAGGTACCATCACAAAAGTCTTTGTAGACCCCACTCTCTTCACAAGGTTGGACAATATAGTCACAGATTTGTTTGTTGGAAAAAATTAATTTCAAAGTTTCTAATAAGGGCACATACACAAATTTGTCAGTCACGGGAACTTGGTCATATGTACCTGAAGCTCTATTCCGCCTAATGTCATACCTCACACCTAGGGGAATTTCAATAGGATCTACCACACCCCACTTGTCACGGAAATATTTCTTCCACTTTGTCTCCGTATTCAAACTGGTGAATGGATTTTCAATGCTCTTGAAATAATCATGAAACTCAGCCTGCATGTTCTCATCATCAGGGAGTAAGTTTGCCAGATCTTCTTTCACATTTGAATGTAATTCATGAACAAGCTCCTCTAAACTCTCAACAACTGACTTGACAGTGGTCGTTGGCACCCCACTGCTTTCAAGTTTAGCAATAATGGATGCACACATTTCTTTAGTATTTTGTCTGTTGGCATTGATGCCTGTTGAACACCCAGGTTGTTCTACTTCACAACTAGATGGTACAGTGTGCTGATCAGACAGAGCAACTGGAGGAGGAAGTGGGACATCACTGTCAGCTAGATTACCCCCTTGATTGTCATGCTTGGTATGAAGATGCTTTCTAAAGCCCGAATATGTCACAAATTTCTGATGGCATCCACCTTGATCACACGTCAGTTGAAATTTCTTACCAGGATAAAATGCATGTGTAAACTTGAGGTGCCGAACCAACTCTTTAACACTGAAGAATGTAGACTTGCACACAAAACACCTCAACATAAACTCAATTGAGGAGTTTAGATCTCATGTCCTTCACCCTTGGGCTTTCGTGGCAAAGACCCACATCAATGTTGTAGATGGTGGTCTGTACAAATGTGTACATGTTGTTGAGGGCCTGTTCATAAGAGATGCCAAAAACGTAATGCGTTTGAAAAGTTCATCAAAAGCCGACAGGGAGGACTTAGCCTTGCAGGGAAGGAGTTGCCCATCCACCACGATGTAGTAGTCATGGATGCTGGTTCTTGATGTCCCAACTGCCAGGATGTACGGTTGTCTTCCGGTGTCTGAACTGATCGCCTCTTGAAGGCTACGACATGACTGTTGAGAGAAAAAGCAAACATTAACATCATCCATTACCTGGGAGACTAATTAAAGTTATTAACATTATAGACCACTCAGTGGATATTGAACAGCATCTCAGCATTACGGCATCCTGACTTCAGAAACCCTTATTACCGGTAAATATCCTTCAAATGTGTGCGCAGTGGAAGGTAAGGAAAACAGTGAAGTAGAAAGAAAGCCCAACAACGACTGAATGGGGAAGCACCATAGAGAAAGGAAATACACCAACAATAAGGAATTATTTTGTTATGAGCCCATTTTTCTTAATTACCTTATTAATTCAGTGAATGTTATTTTAATGGAATTCTACTTTATATGTTTGACATTAGAACCATGCACGGTGGAGCGGGCACAAACTGTTACGCATTTAATTCTCTTTCCCGACTTTAAATTGTTTAGCCAAATCACCTTTCGGTTTAAGCCTGAATTGTTAACTGAAAGATAAAAATCAAATAAAAGGGTTATTTCATACCAACTTACCATGTAATTCAAGAAAAAAATATTTAAATGAATAAGAGGACTTTCTACATTTAAACAAGCAGGCACTTTTTGACCGCCTAATCAGTGATATAGAAAAATAGAAGTTGATGGAGATTTGTCCTATTGTTGTCATCTTATACCAAGTGAATAATTACATCTATTTAATGGGGTGTTTTAGCTCATTTCTCTGGAGCGGAAAAAGATGCAACTGAGATTGTGAATCAATGAGGGAAACACATGATTCGACAATTAATCAACAAATGTCATGATCTGACTGATCAGGTTCGACTATGAAGTCTTAGTTGGGGACACCCTTAATTTTGATTAAAAGTCGCACAGGACTATACGTCACAGGAGCAGCCAGACCATGACGACGTTCACACCGCAGGTCTTAATCCTCAATTCCGATTTTTAGTCAGATTGGATCTTTTTGTGTGGGTGTTCACATCACATTTCTAAATGTGGCCTGCAGTGTGACTGCAATATGAACAGCTCACGCTTCTGAAGTGACACGCATGGTCAGTGGAACACAAATGACAGCACGCACGTAACAGTGTTCATGGAAACCAATGCAAACAAACATGGAGGTTACAGGCATTGGCAGGCTCACGTTGAAAAAGATTTGTGGCAGCAGTCGGCAAATGTATGAGCGGCTTTTGCGAAGACAGAGGAAGAAGAGAAACACTGTGATGTCTCTGTGTGGAACAATTGCTGCAACATCTGTAGCTACAGAGGTGTGGATGCGGCATCGGAGCAGGAGTGGTGGAGGAGGATGTTTCAGATTAGATGTATTGAAGGAATCAGATCTCTCCACAGATATGACGGCACCAATTACTTCAGCCGCGGTAGAAATTAACTGATAGATCACAGCGATCAGCTGATTACTGACAGCATGTGCTGGGGAATAAGCACGTCTGTCTGATCTCACAGAAGAGGTCGGATGGAATGTGACATGCCCGTACAGACCATGGGTGCTTTGACGCAGATCGGGTATGTAGCCGATTCAGTGCCACATTTGAAAGTGGCCTGAATCTGATCCAAAAATGTCAGATTCAATGCACCTTGCACTGTTCACACGGTCAGAAGGAGATTGGATATGGGTCACATTTGAGCGAAAAGGTCAGATTCAGGTTGCATTTCCCTGTGGTGTGAACATAGCCTATGAAAAAAGCGCAACCCATAGTCCAGAAGATACGGTAATGGCGAATTACATTCATTTTGGGGGAATATCACTGTCACAAATCAAAACCCACTGACCTTGTGAAATTTGACGACATGATCCACAGCTTCTCGGACGCTGATCTTCACAGGTCTCTCTTTTCCCACCGGGTGGTGGAGGCAGGAGATGAACCAACAGCAGCAGTGAGGCCATGTCACTATCCCAGCCTTAAAAATGGGAGGGAAAGTAGTACAAGTGTCAGGGAGCAGGAGACCTGGACTCAAGAGAAAAACCAAACCAGCACGGGTAACGTTAAGAAGGTTTTATTTACGGGAGGGAAAAAAAGAGGGCGATGGGAAGAAGCTGTTAGGGGGATGATAAAAAATCCAGGAGGGGGTGAGGCAACAACAAGGTGAGGTTAATGGCTGGGCAGGCAGAAGTCCAGGGCAGGTATCCAGGAGGGCAAGGCAAAAAGTCAGGGTCCAAGACAGGCAAGGGTCACAGCCAGACGGGCAGAGGTCCAAGGCAGATATCCAGGGGGGGGGCAAGGCAAAGGTCAGGGTCCACGACAGGCATGGGTCACAGCCAGGCAGGCAGAAAAGTTATGGTCCAAGGGCAAGGTTTGAAAAAAGGCGCTGGATCGCTGTAACGGGGACACAGACAATCTGGCACTGGAGGATGAGAAGAGGAGGCTTAAATGGCAGCAGAAACAGGTGAGCAGAGTGAGGGCAATTAGCACAGGTGGCACCAATCAGGAAACAGCTCCCTTGCAGATCATGACAACAAGTGTACAAGTGTTAAGCTCATGCAGATGCCAAAGCAAAAAAAACCCCAAATAAATAAATAAATAAAACACACACAAGACCACCCCGCCCCAAACAACTAAATAAATAAATAAAACAAAACAGCAGTTGAATGCAAAGTAATGAAAGTTACTTGGGGCATCTTCATCTGGGTTCTCTTCTGCAGCATGGATGAGGGACTCAAGTGTGGCCGTCTTGGTGAGGTTCCTTGCTTCTTTTATGATTTTTGTCTTCAGGAATGTTCCCCATTTTTCCAGAAGCTTTGATGATGTTTCCTCTCCAAACAACAGCTGAAAGTCTTGCAGGACCTGCAGGTGCAGACACATATGGTACATTTGCCTTAAATGGTAACAAGTGTGTTTGTATACAGTATGTGCATGAAGATTTTCTTTTTTCCCTTCAAAAACACTGACATTTTTAAGTTTGGACACTCATTTTGCTTCTAAACTCACCAAGCCTTTTGTGTCGAGGAATCTTGGAAAGACAGTGAACACTGTGCTGGATTTCTCAGGATCATGAATCAGTTTCTGTCTGTACTGGAAGGTTTTCTGCATTTTCATGAAGGTCTGCTCAGCATCTGTGCTGTGCTTCAGTAGAGATATGGCTTCCCTACATTGGTCTCCAACCAACTGATGAGCTGTAGTCACCTCTCTTTCAAACTCTGGTCCTCTTTCTTTACTTGCCCTATTGGTGGTGGAGCCAGTGTTGCTGCCACTTCTTCTCCTGCCAAGGCTAAATTCTCGCTGCATGTTTTTTAACTTCCAAGCAATGTAGCCCTCATTACTACTGGCATGAAAAAAATGTTCCTAAACACAATCAAAAATCTGATTAAAAGGCACATATAACACAGGCCTCTAGTAAGCACTCAATTTCACAAGACAAACAAACATAACTTTTGCAGTTAATGTAACTGTATACTCACATATCCTTTTTGTGAGAATGGATCTTTAAGCGACGGGAAAAGTGCAACAATGCCCATTGCATATTGGGTCCTTATGTCCATTGGTGGGACTTTCCTGAATTGGCAAAAACATACTTTGGTAGAGCCCTATAAAATCTGTTTTATTTTTTTTTTCCCTAAAATTTCATTTTAATTTTTCTCATTTTCTGTTTTAAATTTTTGAGAATTCTGTTTATTATTTTACACAAATTTATCACCAATGCAGTGTATAAAGTAATTATATATAGCCATTTTATTCAGTTATAATTGAGAACTTGAATGCTTTCAAACTTTTAAATTTATTTAAGGCAAAAACATGGCACTAATTTAAACAAAAAATGCCAATACTAAGAAACACATAATTCAGAACAATATAAATCAAATTTACACATGGTGGTCTACACCATAAGAAACGAGTCTAAGATAGATCACCTGACACATAATAACCCCTTCCATCCAGAGCAGAGTGAATGGAAGTAAATCAATAAAAATCAAAGTCAATATGTTCAATTTTAACCCCCCCCCCCCCCCCCCCCCAGTCCGTGTTTATAATAAACTCCATTTTTAATGTTCAATTCCGTGATTCCGTCTGTGATTCTGTGATCACGGATTTTATAGGGCCCTACTTTAGAATCCCTTTATGAACTTTCAAAATTAAAAAATCGAAATGATCCAAGAGGAAAGTTCTAATCATTTCCTGCTTGCATCAGATGCATTACTGGTGGAGTTTGTCAAAATAGTACAGAGTTATTATAAACTCAGACACATCAAGGCACCATCAACTTTAAAGGAGCTGTATCATGCTTTTCAAATGTTCCAAAAGTCAAATATAGGCATTTATAAGCTAGTTATGTTCCCATCGTTACTATAGAAACTAATTTGGTGTTAAATATTAGTTTTTCGATGCATCTAATTTCCAACACGGAAGTAAGATGGCTGACTGTACTGAACCGCGGAGCTCTCGACCAATTGCAGCATGTTTTACGCCCATTACATGACGCTGCCCCAGAAGAGACACTTATTCTGAAGGGTCACAGAATTGTCTGTAGCACCGGCACCGGCAGCTCTCATGTGGATGTTAGTAGTAAACATTGATGGATAATTCCTCCGATCGACGGGATAAAACAGACCAGCCTGTTATGGAGCTGTATGCAGAGTCTGATATGGAGTTTGAAGTACACGCAGTACCACAGAAGTACCACAGAGACCCCTGACAAGCAAGTAATTTAGCGAACAAATCATAGGCTAACAGTTAGCGCTGAGCTAAGCAGCACTCACATGGATCTTGTAAACATTGATGGATAATCGGACTTCGATCGACGGGATCAAACGGAGCAGCCTGTTATGGAGCTGTATGCGCTCGACCCAGAGTCTGATATGGCGTTTAAGTACACGCTGTACCACAGAAGTACCACAGAGACCCCTGACAAGTAAGTAAATTAGCGAACAAATCATAGGCTAACAGTTAGCATTGACCTGAGAGATGTGTTTCACTCACCAGTGTTGTTGTCTGTCCATGCGCGTTTTTATAGTAGGAACTGCGTCAGGTTTCAGAAGTAATCCCAGAGAAAAAAAAACACTTTACTGCCTGAGATTCATGAAGTTGTCAGGAGTGAAGTTCACACACAAAGTTGAGTTTTTTTCCCCTGCTCCTGAAGTTAAAATCCAACCACTTCTGGCAAGTCGATTCATCCAGTACAACAAATACACTCCCACGCTGAACATAACCACGCTGAACGTAACTGCATTTTTCCCAACTTGCTGTCCTCTAGAGCTTAAAAAAAAAAGAAAAAAAAAAATGGAAGAAAATTCTCCTGAACTCTGGAGCAAACGTCTGTTAGCTGATGGCTGCTTGTCTCTGAGGAAATCTTCCTGCAGGTGTTAGTTTCTTCCTCAGAGAGTGTGTATTCATGGGTTTCATGTGACGTCACACTGTTTCAACAGCGCCATCTTTAGGACCGTTCTGAGACCGGAAGTACGCTGTCATCATGCCGTCTATATGCTGTGCGGTCGGCTGCGATAATAGCAAAGGAAAACAAACAGGACTTACGTTCTATAACATCCCAAAAAACAACGAGAGAAGACAGAGGTGGATTGCTGCCATAAAAAGGGATCACTGGACTCCCACAGAGCACTCCCGGCTATGCGCTGAGCACTTTATCTCGGGTGAGTAACGACTGTACTACGACGTAGCTTAGCGTTAGCATGCTAACGATCTTGATATCACAGATTTAAAAATAGTCACGGTCAATGAAGGCAATTAGTTCGGATTGTTGATATTAAATAATGTTTTAGTTAGAGTCAATGACAAGTTATTTATTACTACATTTAGTTTC
Organism: Atherinomorus stipes; assembly: GCA_023101725.1. NCBI lineage: Eukaryota > Metazoa > Chordata > Actinopteri > Atheriniformes > Atherinidae > Atherinomorus > Atherinomorus stipes. The sequence continues at coordinate 8,679 of JALJCO010013053.1, read as the reverse complement.
CTATTCTTTTTTATCTACTGCTGCAGGTAAAAAGAGTGACAATCCCCTTCACCCTGATTATGTGCCAAGCCTGTTTGCTTATGTTACCACCTGAGCAACGGCAAAAGAAAGAGTACACCTACAGGAAGTTTGAGCAAACTCAAGCAATCAAACGTAAACGTAGTACAGTACAAGATGTTGGGATGGTGGCTGCCTATGGCATCAGCAGTGATCCTCACACTGACGATGAGAACATGGCTGAAGAGGACCAAAGGGAGACTGCAGACCACAGCTACTGCAAAGAAACTATTTCCACCGAGGACACAGTACCATGCACCAGTGAAGCCTGCCAAGCTACTGCGAAGAGACTGACAGAGGAGTGCCGTGCACTGAGGGCAGAAGTTTGTCAGCTAAGAGAAAAGGTCAGCCAGTTCTCCTTCAGCCAGGAAGCTTTTATGAACAATGATGAGATGGTGCAGGACTTAACTGGCCTTCCATCACATGCAAAACTCATGGTTGTTTTTAGTTTTGTGTCAGGATTCCTGAAAGTGGGATCTGGACTGTCTCCCTTTCAAAGCTTCATTATGACACTCATGAGAATGAGACTAAACTTGCCTCTTCTTTTCTTTTCTTATATGTTTAATGTGTCAAAGCCTACTGTGAGCCGTATGTTTAACAGTACATTAGATGTTTTACACGATAGATTGTCCAGATTAATTGTATGGCCCCCTAAAGAACAGATTCAGATCAGTTTACCTATGTGTTTTAGATTTTGTAACTTCAGAAACTGTACCTCCATAATTGATTGTTTTGAAATTTTCATCGAAAGACCCAAAAACATGAGAGCCAGAGCACAGACCTATTCGCGATACAAACATCATAATTCTGCAAAGTATTTAATATCAATTACCCCACAGGGAGTCATATCATTTGTGTCTAATGGTTGGGGAGGGCGAACAAGTGACAAGCATATCACTGAAAACTCCGGCTACCTGGAAAAACTGTCACCTGGCGATGTGGTCCTGGCGGACAGAGGCTTCACCGTAGGAGATGCTGTGGGCTTGCACAGTGCTCACCTCAAAATACCTGCCTTCACTAAGGGGAAACAGCAACTGCATCCAAGTGAACTTGAGGATTCAAGGGGGGCTTGCAGCTGTTCGGATCCACGTTGAGCGGGTCATCGGTCTTGTGAGGAACAAGTACACCATTCTACAAAGCACCATACCCATTTCTCTGTGCCAGACGTCAACTGCAGGAAACCTCACATCACTAGACAAAATGGTCAGAGTGTGCTGTTCTCTGTGTAACATTTGTCCATCTGTTGTCCCTTCAGAGTAGCATGGATGTCAGTATTGTGGCACTGTAAATAGTTTTTGCACAGGAGCTGCACAATGAGGCCTCCCATTCTAACTTCCCACTCTGCTGCTCAGGGTTCGAGTGTCTCTGCTTATGCATTTATTTACATTTTGTAATGGCATTAAAAAAGGTTTAATAAAATATGTATTGGGGAAAAAAAAGCAAACAATCTTTCATGTCTTTAATTGACTTAGAATTTAATTTTACCCACATCATCCAAAATATAGAAGCAACAAGTTTGATAAAAGCCACTAAAGAATATTTAATCCATAAACTGATTAGTTGACTAATTTTAAATTTCAAAAACAGGAATGTTCACAGGTAGGTAGGTAATATCACTTCTTCCAAAGGGCCAGTGCAAGTCTGATGAAAAATGAACCCAAGGTCATTCTCAACATCTTTACTGATCTGAAGCCCTCCAGTCTATTTTACTGATAAACACATTTTCTAGTTTCAAACAAATTTTAAAACAATATTTGTGATTAAAAAAATAAATAAAAAAAGGAAACCAACTTGTTTGAAACTTAAAAATGTAATTATCAGTGGAAAAAAAAACTAGATTGCTTATTTGATCTGTAAATATGCTGAATATGATCAGGGCTCTTTTTTTAACACACCTGCACTTTTAACTGTAAGGCTGTATGAACATAACTATCACACTGAAACAATAAACATTTGTGGAGTTTAATCATATGTAAACATATTTGCATTTGAATTTTTTAAGTAAATCCCACATGGAAAAAAAATGAACATGTAAATCACTCCATTCCTAAACTTGCTTTTTGCATTCCACACATTTCCATGTCTTGGGCACCCGGATCAGCTTCAGGCAGGACCTGTGAAAGTGCTTCCGTCTGCAGCTTCCAGATGTGCAGATGATGTAATCTGAGCCTGCAGGTTGACCACAATAGCATCCCAGTTCAGGTGGCTGTACAGTGGTTGTGGGGTTGGTGGAACCGAGGCGTGAGCTGTGTACCATTTTCCCAGCAGCTCAGGTAGCACTCCTCTCCTGATGAAGTCCTCCACTTTGATGTAGGCATCATGGAAGAAGATGGGATCATGTGGGATTCGCTGGGTGAACACCTCCTGTGGTGTCCAAACCACAAAGTCACAGTAACTCACCTCAGCAACGTGCATTTGTGCCTGCATTTGATGCATGTACTTGTGGTTGTGTTTCAGTGACATAACCCCATCCTCTCCCATGGCAAGACAGAATGATGGATCCTTGCAGCTTTGGGTGAGGGAGCAGTGCCTGGTTTTGAAGGGGCATTTTATTTCTAAAACTCCATCACCATGGCAAGCACAGGAAACCAAACCATCAGGTGATGCTCCAATCCAGGGAAGTTCTGGGTTGATGATGAAGCCTGAAACCCTTACTTGGAAGTTTTCGTGGTGGTCCTGCATCATAGCAACATAGCTTGCCCTTGCTCTCTCCTCGCTCACCTGACCCCATCTGACAAAGATTGGAATACAAAATGTTAATCAAAATGTGACCATCTGTATTGTTGTTAAACTAGAGACATACAAACAGCTTCAAGGGACAATCAGCCTTGTATTTATTGCATTGCCAGGTGAAAAATTTCTGTTTGCTTACAACCCTGTGAATAGTGACCTGTACACTATTTAAATAAGGTTCTTCTCATCTACTTTTAGTAGTAATCTGTAAATACTTTTGCTTATTAAATGCAAATAACATCTGTCAAGATAATAAAAAATGTACAGGGATTGCAACTTTCAAGCACTGCAATATGTAGGGTCCAAGCCTCTGAACAAGTTATATCAACTGATCCTGCTTCATGCAAGGGCTTCTGGCATAAAATTCTCAATAGATGTTGTATGTTGTGCAGAGTTCTCCTGTCAAACTAATCTATGTACCTTGTGGCCTCGGTGGAGAACTGAGAAGCACGGGGATAGCAAATTCTTTTGATCAAGGACGCAGGTCTGTCTGCCCTGGCTGCCTCACTAAAAAGTGATGATGTGACTCTTCCTGCCCTCTGATCGAACCAAACTTTAGATTTACTTTGCTCCCTGGTCTCCTCCTCAACTATCACACACTGGAAAAAACAGTGACACATGAATATTAAGCAGTTCACTGAGTTCTAAATTTTACTGATAGACTTGAAACATCAGCCTCAGAACAACTTTCAAAATAAATTATTTCTCCTAAACTGAAATATGAATGATGTTACCTTTAAACCATTTCAGCTATTATACTCCAATAAAATTAAAATGTACCTAATTTGAATTCAAATACTTGCCTGTTGATGTGTAAGATGAAGACTTTCAAAGACCACAGCACTCTCAACCAGAAGTGATGACAAGTCCATCTCTAGCCGGGAGCTTGAGTAGAAGTTTGAAAGAGGAGTGGGCAGGTCCAGCTGCATCATCTTTGGGATGAACCTGAGAGTGAGGGACAGAAGAAAAAAGAGAGAAGATGGATAATCTGTTCAATTTCAGAGCACCTTCTTTCCAACCATCTTTATCTTTGTGTTAAAATGAAGAGAAAGAAAAACATTAGAAACTTAAAATCAAACCTTTGTACAGTTTTGGATAAAAGCTAGCACCACATTTGAATTATAAATCTCAACTGAAATTAAAATTGCACACCCTGTAATTAAAAAAAAAACCCAGCTTGGCCAGCTAAAACACCAGCTAAATGTGGACATAACGTGTCACCTTAGACCAGCTGGTCTGGTCTAAGGTGTTATGTTCACATTTAGCTGGTGTTTTTTCCAACAGGGGAAAAAAAAGTCTAAAAGTGAGACGTGAGATGCAGCTGTTCAGCAGTATTTATGCATCTCCAAAAGCCACCTAGAATTACACAACAAATCATGTCTGTTATCCTGCAGACATGACTGGGCGGATATGCAAAGTCTAAGGAGACACTTTTAGAGTCTCTCAGTGTATCTGAAACGAAACAGGCATTTCCTCTAGGAATCGCATTTATCTTTGAAAAAGTAAAGGTTTGAAGGGCTTCCTCAGGCCATCTAATCTGTCTTACCTGTGGGACTGGCCCTCTGAAACAGAGAGGATGGCACTTTGTTTGGGCTTGGACTCCTCCTTCTCACTGTCATGAAGCATCTCAAGAAATCTCTGGCACTCTTCATCTGATGGTGTGATGTCAGGACCAGGAACTTGAGTTTGGTGGGGCTCTTTATGAGAAAAGCTGATGTTGCGTATCTCTTCAAATGGCACCCCTCTAACTGATGCCCTACTCGGTTGGGTCCAAGCACAGGGCTTCTGCGTGCAAGCCTGCCCATTTCTAAAGTCAACAGCAGCCACGACTGAATACATGAGGGCTGCTGCATGAGAGCACACCTCTCCCAAGCCTGCTTTACAGGTGCAGTGAGCCATAACAATGGTCCCATCCTCCTGCACTGTGATCCACGGGTGTGTGGGGGGCAAAGTCAGACTCTGTGAATGTTTCACCTGCAGTTTACCACACACACGCAAACACAAACAAACAAACAAACAAACGGAGGTTTAGTGTGCCAGTGAGAAAACTGCCTTTTGGTTACTTCCAGTGCCAGATAATCAGGATATGATTAAGAGATTATCTGGATATTTTGACATCAACTATAATCAAAATTAATGGAAGAAAAAAAAAACTCCGCTAATGTTATGGTTGTTAAATCACACAGCAAACTAACGCACTGGTAAATAAACACTTAGCTAGCCAAAAACGAGATAGCAAACGTCACATTTCTCATAGTTTTAATCAACCATAAAGCTAGGAAAGTAGTCAAAAAAGACAAAACGTACCTTCCCCGTGATCAAAAAAAGATTTTTGTCCGCCAGGTGATGAAGTTTGGCCCCAGTTACCCATCCTGATATGAAGTAGCGGTAGGTGTCGGTACTCTTGTATGCCTTTAGGGATTCCCCGGTGTAGGGGGATGGATTGTGAATCAGGTAAATGTAGATGTCGGCAAAGGATAAATTTGGCAAATGTTGGGCAGATTTAAGAGGAGTCAGCAATTCAGATGAAAAAAAATATGGATCAAACCCTAAAATACCGATTTTCTTTAAATAGCGTTCTTTTTCTCTGGCAGAGAGATGAGCGATTGCCATTTTTCCTGGGACCAGTTGATGGCGCTAGTAGGTCCTAAAGATGGCGGCCGTAAGAAAACCGTGACGTCAGTGAAACCCATGAATAGGATTCTCCGAGTTTCTGTTCAACAGAGGGCGTCTTGCTGCAATACTGAGCGTGCGCATTTGGACTTTCGTGATTGGTGCCACGTTCATACGTAACGGGGTGGGTAGTCAGCCGTTTGCAGGGAGGTAGCGCTTGGTTTAAATATTCATGTAGATTACTCAAATATGCATGAATGAAGAAAAATAACAATTTAAATCATTTCTTGATGAGGAAATAACACACTGACATGCTGAAAAGCTCTTAAAAGTCCATTTTTCATGATAGGGCTCCTTTAAATTAACTCCACACATAATTAAATGACAGCCTGCCTGTGTATGGGTATGTACTGTATGTATGAGGTTAATACCATTACAATAAAAGTGACTGCATTCACAGGAATATGCTTACCCGTACTTCTCAACCATATCAGCAACAACAATGTTGACAAGCTTGCGTCGTACTTGATCTGTAATTTCCCTTGTCTTGCTGTATTCTTTGAGTATCTTCTCACCCCCTGCCTTTGTTTCCAGAACCGTTCTGATGAGCTTAGAGGAGCAAAGCAGAAACAAGTGCTAAACAACAACAACAACAAAAAACAAAGCAAGAACAACTAAGCATTACACTAAAAACAAAAACGAAAATGAAAAAATAGCCTCAACAACTAAATTTGTGATATCACCTCTTTGGCCTCTGAGGGACTGTCATCAATACGCTGCCTCTTTGGTGAAGTGAAGGAACCTTCAGTCTCGTATAAATGTGATGAGAAAGATGTGTTGTCTGTTACATCTGTACAAGAAGACTGTGCAGGAGATTCTGAGAAGAAAATACAAGTCATAATCTGTTGTAACAAAATAAATGAAGATTTGCCCTGCACTGAATTAGGCCTGGGCGATATATCGAAAATTTACTGTTACCAAAATTTACGACGACTACCAACTTCATTTTGCCGACATATGCATATGCAGTAATTTAAGAAAGAAATGAAAAAAAAAAATTCCCTCTTTCAGCTGTGTGTAGGTACAGTAGGCTATGTTCATGTCCCTTTAAGAGTGTGTGGGGTGGAGTCATGTGACCACCCATGGACTGAAACCTTCAGAAGTACAGTATCTGCCAGTCCGCTATCGGACATCTGCTGTGCACATAAGCTGCACATGCAAAGATGCAAATGAACTTCTGAAACCCTTCCAGCGTGAGTTAACACGACGTAAGCCGTGACACTGATATATGTTCACTGGGGCACAAATTCTTTACTAGACTTTATTTCAGGTGCCACAGTCCTCCGTCTCCTTCGCCAAAAATGTCCGCCAAAAATTTTGAAAATTTTCCAAGCGTCGTCTCCCCACGTCTTGTGTTGACGTCTCACGACGTCATCACGTCAGATAGTCAAAGTGAGGACCGTGGAGACTCAATTAATAAATGTACACTGCAGGATTTTACTGAACTCTACAATAACTGTACACTAATACTACATTGATCAATAACACCACACAGTGTTGTCGTTTGCATACAGAAAGAGTACAATACATTAATTCAACTCCACAGTGTTTGAAATCTACTCCACAAATACAAACTCTGAAAATTTAACACTATTCAATTTGCTGTGCAGGGAAGCCAGAAACAGGCCCAAGGACAACAGAAGAAAAACATTTGGCATCCCTCAATCCATTGTAGCAACCTACAGCCACATAAACAGCTACTTTCAGATTCAAAACAGCTAATGACACAAACAAATTTGCTGCTGGTGACCATCAACAACACTACAGTGTCCACCTGGTAAGTGTTTTTAGTGTGTAAAAATGGTCTTTTGGGGGGGAGGGGCAGCATTTAGCCATAGTAATCTAAATTCAGTCCATATTTTCCAGGTTGTCGGAGCGGCAGAAAAGAACTGACCGGGATTCCCTGCTTCAAGGGGTGAAGTTCCCTCTCCAGGTCCAAACAGCAAAGGAATCCCTCCCTAAAGCCCGGGAACTGCCTTCAGTTCCTGAAACTCATGGTCACAAAACAATCGAGTTTCAGGAACCTGAGAACCATGAGGGTGAGGCAGTGATTCGCCATTGCCGCAGAGCCAGAACCACAGCTGCAGACAGTTCTCCTGCCATGTGGTCAAGCCAACCCTCGCAGAGCTGGCCCGAGTACCAACCTTCACCATCACCAGCTCCACAACATCAGAACTGGCCCGGATATCAGCCAACTCCATCACCAGCTCCTCAGCATCAGAACTGGCCTGGATTCCAGCCAACTCCATCACCAGCTCCTCAGCATCAGCACTGGCCTGGATTCCAGCCAACTCCATCACCAGCTCCGCAACATCAGAACTGGCCTGAATTCCAGCCAACTCCATCACCAGCTCCGCAACATCAGAACTGGCCCGGATATCAGCCAACTCCATCACCAGCTCCTCAGCATCAGCACTGGCCTGGATTCCAGCCAACTCCATCACCAGCTCCTCAGCATCAGCACTGGCCTGGATTCCAGCCAACTCCATCACCAGCTCCGCAACATCAGAACTGGCCTGGATTCCAGCCAACTCCATCACCAGCTCCGCAACATCAGAACTGGCCCGGATATCAGCCAACTCCATCACCAGCTCCTCAGCATCAGCACTGGCCTGGATTCCAGCCAACTCCATCACCAGCTCCTCAGCATCAGCACTGGCCTGGATTCCAGCCAACTCCATCACCAGCTCCGCAACATCAGAACTGGCCTGGATTCCAGCCAACTCCATCACCAGCTCCGCAACATCAGAACTGGCCCGGATTCCAGCCAACTCCATCACCAGCTCCGCAACATCAGAACTGGCCCGGATATCAGCCAACTCCATCACCAGCTCCGCAACATCAGAACTGGTTCGGATACCAGCCAACTCCATCACCAGCTCCGCAACATCAGAACTGGCCCGGATATCAGCCAACTCCATCACCAGCTCCGCAACATCAGAACTGGCTCGGATACCAGCCAACTCCATCACCAGCTCCGCAACATCAGAACTGGCCCGGATATCAGCCAACTCCATCACCAGCTCCGCAACATCAGAACTGGCCCGGATATCAGCCAACTCCATCACCAGCTCCGCAACATCAGAACTGGTTCGGATACCAACCAACTCCATCACCAGCTCCGCAACATCAGAACTGGTTCGGATACCAGCCAACTCCATCACCAGCTCCGCAACATCAGAACTGGCCCGGATATCAGCCAACTCCATCACCAGC
>JALJCO010013052.1:0-42698 GCA_023101725.1 Atherinomorus stipes | reverse complement strand
CACCATACTGGTGTTACACCGGTTGAATCAAAATACTGGATTTTAACTAATCATACTTGTCACACCGGTGTAATTCACCATTCTGGTGTGACATTGGTTTTATCTACCATAATAGTGTCACACCAGTGCAATTCCCCATACTGGTGTCACACTGGTTCTATTCACCATACTGGTGTCACACTGGTTTTATACTAATCATACTTGTTGCACACATGTTTAATCCACCATACTGGTGTTTCACTGGTTTTATTCACCATACTGTTGTCACACCAGTATGTATGAACCATACTGGTGTCACACTATATGTATCTACCATACTGGTGTCACACACCGGTGTAATTAACCATACTGGTGTAACACTGTATTTATCTACCATACTGGTGTCACACCAGTGTAATTCACCATACTGTTGTCACATTGGTTTTATCTACCATACTGGTGTCACACCGGTGTGATTCACCATACTGGTGTCACACTGGTTTTACTAATCATACTGGTGTCACACCGGTGTACTGCACCATACTGGTGTCACACTGTATTTATCTACCATACTGGTGTCACACCAGTGTAATTCACCATACTGGTGTCACACTGGTTTTATCTACCATAATGGTGTTACACTGGTTTTATTCCCTATACTGGTGTCACACTGGTTATCATACTTGATTCACACCGGTGCAATTCACCATACTGGTGTCAAACCAGTTTTATCCCCCATACTTGTGTCATACTGGTGAAGTAGCCATACTGGTATCACACTGGTTTTATGATCACACTTGTTTCACACTGGTTTTATTCTCCATACTGGTGTCACACTGGTTTTACTAATCATACTTGTTGCACACTGGCTTAATCCATCATACTGGTGTTACACCGGTTTTATTCACCATACTGGTGTCACACCGGTTTAACTAATCATACTTGTTGCACACTGTCAATCCATCATACTGGTGTTACACCGGTTTTATTCACCATACTGGTGTCACACCGGTTTTATCTCACCATACTGGTGTCACACTGGTTTTATTCACCACACTGGTGTCACAACGGTGTAATTAACCATACTGGTGTCACACTGTATGTATCTACCATACTGGTGTCACACCGGTGTAATTCACCATACTGGTGTCACACTGGTTTTATATACCACACTGGTGACACACTGGTTTTATATTCATTCTGGTTTCATACTGGTTTTATCCACCATACTGGTGTTACACCAGTTTTATTCACCATACTGGTGTCACACTGGTTTTATTCACCACACTGGTGACACACTGGTTTTATATTCATTCTGGTTTCATACTGGTTTTATCCACCATACTGGTGTTACACCAGTTTTATTCACCATACTGGTGTCACACTGGTTTTATCTTCCATACTGGTGTCACACTGGTTTTACTGATCATACTTGTTTCACACCAGTGTAATTCACCATACTGGTATGGCACTGGTTTAATCACTACATGTAACACACTGGTTTTAGTGATCATACTGGTATCATCATACCAGAGGGAACTATTTACACTGGATGTAAAATCACTGCATTGGATCCTTGTGTGTTTCAGGATCAATTTTAAGGTTCTTTTAGTAGTTTTCAAATGTCTGAATAGTCTTGGACTTTCTTATTTATCTGAGCTGCTTTTATCATGTCAACCCTTTGAGACCCTGATCCTCCGGCAGGACCCTGAGGTCCTCTGGCAGCAGCCTGTTAATCCTCCCCAGAGTTAGATCTAAAACACACGGGGAGGCTGCATTCAGCCATCATGGCCCCATCTATGGACCAGCCTGCTGGAGGACATCAGGACCACAGAGACCGTCGATGTTTCCAAAAGGAAACTCAAGACTCCCCTTTTTAATCTGCCTTTTAACTGATTTCATTTACTCTTTTGCTTTATCATTTTATGTTTTTCAGGATTTTGATTCTACTTCTATATGTATCCTTGTATCAACTACATGTCTTTGTACATTTTATTTTTACCTCTTATTGTTAAATAGGAATGGGGTTCATTTTTTTTGTTTGTATTCTTATCAAGCACTTTGTGATGCATTTTTGTAAGGAAAGATCTATATAAATAAAGTTTGATTTGATGATTTATCATGCAACCATGTTCAAAATAGTATAAAATCAAGTTTGAGTGTCTAGAACCATTTTTAAATCTAAATTATTCAAAATGTTTTTTTTATTTTAAATAAATACACATTTTTCTTTGTCGTTTTTATAGTTTGTTCTCATCACTGTTATTAATATATCCAAAACTGTTTTAACATCATAGCAGTCTTCAACTCAAAACGACTCAGGATTATTATTACCATCATGCCTATATTATTACAAAATAAAGATTATTATTAGCATTTTTATTCAAATTTGAGGAGACCCGCTCCCGTTCACTGACAGGTTGAAACATTGCTGTGACATCACACAGCCGACACATCCATCACTATCCCACCCATACACCACCTACCAGGTAAGGCTACACCCAACACAGATCAGGATTTCCAGAACCAGACAATGAGGCAGTCCAGACCTCCACCTGACTGCAGGAGGGTGAGGAGTAGAAATCATATCGGAATTTCTCATGTTGATACGATACCAGAAGTTCATGGCAATTTTAGATCAATACCAGTATTGATACTGATACTTTTGGTCCCCAATAACATGATTGTACAGTTTGCATTAATATCTCAAATGCAAGGGTAATATTAGATACAAGTAAAACTAGAGAACAGAAGTATTGGAAAGAAATACTTTTAAAACAATAATAAATTATATTGATGAGTAAATTAAACAAAAATGAGATTAAAAAACTCCTTTTAATGATCAAATTACTTAAATACCAGTTAAGATTATTTACATTTATTCAGTGTGAAATGTTCGGATATATAATGTAACAGTAATATTATAAATTTACCAAAACATAATGTTTAATAATCTGAAAGATACCAAAACATCATCATCATAACTAACGGTATCATCATGGCATCTGATAGGCTACCACCATCATGTGATACAGAAGCTAGAATCTGATAGGCTACCACCATCATGTGATACAGAAGCTAGAATCTGATAGGCTACCACCATCATGTGAAACAGAAGCTACAATCTGATAGGCTACCACCATCATGTGGTACAGAAGCTACAATCTGATAGGCTACCACCATCATGTGACACAGAAGCTAGAATCTGATAGGCTACCACCATCATGTGACACAGAAGCTACAATCTGATAGGCTACCACCATCATGTGACACAGAAGCTAGAATCTGATAGGCTACCACCATCATGTGACACAGAAGCTACAATCTGATAGGCTACCACCATCATGTGACACAGAAGCTACAATCTGATAGGCTACCACCATCATGTGACACAGAAGCTAGAATCTGATAGGCTACCACCATCATGTGGTACAGAAGCTACAATCTGATAGGCTACCACCATCATGTGAAACAGAAGCTAGAATCTGATAGGCTACCACCATCATGTGAAACAGAAGCTAGAATCTGATAAGCTACCACCATCATGAGATACAGAAGCTGGAATCTGATAGGCTACCACCATCATGTGACATAGGAGCTAGAATCTGATAGGCTACCACCATCATGTGACACAGAAGCTAGAATCTGATAGGCTACCACCATCATATGATACAGAAGCTAGAATCTGATAGGCTACCACCATCATGTGACACAGAAGCTAGAATCTGTTAGGCTACCACCATCATGAGATACAGAAGCAAGAATCTGATAGGCTACCACCATCATGTGATACAGAAGCTGGAATCTGATAGGCTACCACCATCATGTGATATAGAAGCTAGAATCTGATAGGCTACCACCATCATGTGACACAGAAGCTAGAATCTGATAGGCTACCACCATCATGTGATATAGAAGCTAGAATCTGATAGGCTACCACCATCATGTGACACAGAAGCTGGAATCTGATAGGCTACCACCATCATGTGATATAGAAGCTAGAATCTGATAGGCTACCACCATCATGTGACACAGAAGCTAGAATCTGATAGGCTACCACCATCATGTGACACAGAAGCTAGAATCTGTTAGGCTACCACCATCATGAGATACAGAAGCAAGAATCTGATAGGCTACCACCATCATGTGACACAGAAGCTAGAATCTGATAGGCTACCACCATCATGTGACACAGAAGCAAGAATCTGATAGGCTACCACCATCATGAGATACAGAAGCTTTCACATTTCATTGCCTAAAACCCTGCGAGGTGGAAACAAATAGCATGTTTTGTATCTGTACAAAAAGTATCACAAAAGTATTGATTCTGATATGTCAGGCTTGTATCGAAGTATCGACTCCAGGGTATTGATATGCCCATCCCTAGGGAGGAGGTGTCGGCGAGGTCCGGTGCAGACCTCCTGACTGAGCTGCTGGGACCTTCAGAAAGCTGCAGCAAGGATGGACAGACGAGTGGACCAACAGAGGACACGAGAGCCTCCTGACAGGATGAAAGCTGGATTTATTTCCACTTCTTCCTCACATGTCATTTACAGAATGCCTTCGTCATGATGCAGCTTCAACATTTACAGTCAACATCAACATGCAGAAAATAAATAAAAACAAAAACACGTTTTAACGTAAAAATCTAGAATTCATCCGACTGGCTTTACATTGATTTAGTCTTTTAATAAAAAACTATTCCTAAGAGGAATCTAGACAAGTAAACAGGGAAGGGGGGGTTGGTGACTGTTTGTGTGTGTGTGTGTGTGTGTGTGTGTGTGTGTGTGGGGGGGGGGGGGGTATGGTGACATGATTCCTGTCTTTTTTTGTTTTTTTATTCCAACATTTTTATTTCAAATGACACTAAACAGTCCATTTCTGGAATCAGGTGCATGTCTGTACACGCGAGGTCCGGTTAACCCGGAACCAGACTGCGGTTCCCCGTCCTGAGCCAGAACACCAGGACCGCTCCAAATCTGACAACCGGACCCAAATGATGCAGAAAAATGTCCAAGTCCAAACCCTGAAATCTGGATCATTAAGACATGGGAGTCAGTGGGAGGGGGTTCACGGGGGTCTGACGAGGGGGCGGGGGGTGGGGTTGGTCTGCAGGGACCCGCGGGGGGTGGGAATGAACAGAACTCAAGTATGTACATCAGACTAAGTGAAACAGGTCTTGCGTCTGCAGCTCCGGCTTGTGGGGCCGTTTGTGCTGAGGTATGGTCCGGGTCCGGGTCCAGACCGGGCCGGGCCTGGTCTCACTTGTGTTCCAGCCGCAGCAGCTGCTCCTTCCCGTTGATGGTAAGCGAGCGCAGATGGCCGTCCTCCTCCACCTCCACCCGCTCCTGACCGTTCTCCACCACCCTGGGGGAAAACAGAGTTACACCTCATCACGTTAGGGGTTCGACAAAATATCCATACACTGAAATATCGCTCTATTTTATGTTGCAATATCATATCCATATTAAAACACACTATTAATATTTCAATTTGAATATTCTAATAAACTGTCAAAATCCTGAAGATGATTAAATCAGGGTTCCCACTCTTTTCTAGAAGTTGTTTTCCAGGACTTTTCCAGGATATTTTCAGGACTTATCCAGCTGCAGCGATGAAACGGAGACGAAACAGAGAAGGGAAAAATCATTTTCCAGGACATTTTACTCTTTCTAATTTTCCATGTGTTTTCAATGACTGAAAAAAATGTTCAATCATTTTCCAGGTTTTCAAGGATGTGTGGGAACCCTGTAGTTTTATTTGTTACCTTTAAAATTAAAGACAGAAAACGTAGAAGTTTCTGGGATCTAAACTGAAGCCTTTCATGCATGAATCTTTAAATAACGCAGTATAACTCAGTATATTACTTCTACAGACAAACATGCTTAATTTCTCATATTTTATTGTTTGACTATTTGATCAATTCCACAAAAACATCCATAAAATAATACTTTGTCATATTCATATAAATATTCTATATGCATCTCTTTTCCTGTGTCCGAAGGAAACTTGGTAATTATAATGTATGTAAATACATTTATTCATTCTACAGTGTGTAGTTGTGTATGATTAACCACGTAATGTCCACTTGAGCGGTTAATTTACAAATAAACTATCCCTGTCCATGAATATACTACGAAACTATATGTAGGTGTTTCCTAACGAACACTTCATGGAAGAGTTGAAGAAATCTGGCTCATCCACACAAATGCACGCATGCCTGAAGTTGGCTCTCAACAGGAAACAGGGTAATCTGGAGACACTGGAAGTCAAAAGAAAAGACCAGTTTAAAGAATGGAGGGATGAACTATCCAAGATGGCCTCTTTTGAACAACTCATTTATAGGATTAATAATAATTTCGACATCTTTTTTAAAGGTATGGACTCCTTATTTGCGAATGATTGGAAGGTGAAGGTGATAAGGGTTAATATATATACACACTTCCCCATATACTTTATATACATGTAAATAAAGGAAATAGATACTGTATGTAAAATTTTTTGTGACAAAGCCGTCAAGAATGTGCACTTTATTATTTAACTTTTATTTTATTGTTTAACTTTCATTTTATTGTTTAACTTTCATTTTATTGCTTATCTTTTATTTGATTTTGTTTGTTTTGAAAAGTTTTCTTCTACTCTTTGACTTACTCATACTTTGTAATGTTTATATTTACACACTGGATCTGTGTTTGTATTTGCAATGAAAAGTCAAATTAAAAAAAAAGAAATAATTTCTTCCGTGTTGCATGTGTGATGATTTTCATGTAACTGGCTGCTGGACTTCCTGGCGGGGAGACCACAGGTAGTTCGGGTCGGCAGCAACACCTCCAGCACCATCACGCTGAACACGGGGGCCCCCCAGGAATGCGTGCTGAGCCCCCTCCTCTTCACTCTGCTGTGTTTTTATCTGTATTTTATTGAATGCACCGTGGGGTCGAGCGATGCTCTTTCATCTGTGTCGTATGTCCTGTACGGCCCACCTGACAAATTTAAGTTGAAGTAAATGATTTCCTCTCCTCATTAACAGAGTCTGACCTCCAACATCTGATCTTTCATCCACAACTAACCAAGAAATTCAATCAAAACCAAGAAATGAGAGGAAGAGGAGGAAAAAAGCCGACACGTGGACTCCACTGAAGCACAGACCCCGTTACAGAGGCTCGGTGGGGAAATAAATGTTTCTCCGTGCTGAGCAGCTGTTTAGCACCTGAACTGGAGCTGCTGGCTGCTTCTCTGGAAGGTTTTTTTCTTACACTGATGCACAAATCTGAGATATCATGTTTTTTATTTGATAGAAAGATAAATATTTCCTCGATTTCTTTTCATGGATTTGTCATTTCTGACTGCATCCAGAATCCAGGACCTGGAACTGGATCTGATGCGGATCAAGCAGAGACATCAGCGACCTGGAAGCTACAGCCCCATTTCCAGCCGCGTGTCTGGGTTTCACGTCGCGTCCCCACAGCATGCTGCATACATCGCAGTGCCTTTTAACCAAAGCACCACACCGGACACAAACAAAGGGGGCGCTTTGTTTTAATGCCGGTTTGCACACGAAGTGGCATATTTTTTCAACCAATCAGTGGATTGCTGTGTGTTAAGCTCCTCCTCTTTGGACCGGATTAGTTAGATCAGAACCCTTTTTCTGGATGCAGGCAGCATCCAGAAAATCCAGCACTCCTGCAACAGTGGACGTCCGATAAGCAGCATCTACTAGCTGGAGGCATCTAGGTAAAATGAGAATTTAAGCAAGAGGGGAATGTAGAGAAAGATGATGGAGGACCCCTGATCAGTGTTATGCATTTAAATGTTATACAGAGTCTGGACCAGCTCAACATAACGATCCCAGCATGATGAATGGGGATTCCTGTATCCATGCTGGAGCCAGCTAGCAGCCGTAGCGTAGACAGCACCCACATCATCTGTCAGCTGTGAGGGAGATTTCTGTCCGATGAACAGGGTCAGACGCTTGGTTTAACTGTTGCTCAGATGGTTGGTTTCTCTGTTTTCTACACCCCGCTCACTTTTAAAACAGGCTGCAGGGGGAGCATCTGGCTATATGCATGCTCCTCAGCATCAACCCCCCGCCCCGAAAGACTTTCCTTACAACAGAGCCTTAGAGCTCTTTAAAAAAAAAAAAAAAAAAAAAACTAGGAAAATAAAGTCTCAGCCAGGCTGCAGATTTGAAAATAAAAACATTTAGAAAAACAGTTTGAAGTAGTCATAATTTCAAACTTCGTGTCGTCATCGTCACCCCTCCTCCACTCGGAAAGACCTCCCCCACGGTTGAAGAGAATCCTGGAGGAAACGCTGTCGTGTCTGTCGGTTCTGTCCCTCGAGGACGTAGAAGATATGTACCAATCTGGATTGATGATAGCTGGGTTCCTGCTGGTTGGTGCGGGCATTTTCCTGCTTTATCGCAAAGTTGGAGAGCTGCTGGCAGCTACTGGCACGCTGCCTGACATTTGTGCGGGGATGAGTCGTGCTATCAACACTCAGACTGGCGTTTGTGTGGGGATGAGTCGTGCTATCAACACTCAGACTGGCGTTTGTGTGGGGATGAGTCGTGCTATCAACACTCAGACTCTGGCGTTTGTGTGGGGATGAGTCGTGCTATCAACACTCAGACTGGCATTTGTGTGGGGATGAGTCGTGCTATCAACACTCAGACTCTGATGTTTGTGTGGGGATGAGTCGTGCTATCAACACTCAGACTCTGGCGTTTGTGTGGGGATGAGTCGTGCTATCAACACTCAGACTGGCGTTTGTGTGGGGATGAGTCGTGCTATCAACACTCAGACTCTGATGTTTGTGTGGGGATGAGCCGTGCTATCAACACTCAGACTCTGGCGTTTGTGTGGGGATGAGTCGTGCTATCAACACTCAGACTCTGACGTTTGTGTGGGGATGAGTCGTGCTATCAACACTCAGACTCTGGCGTTTGTGTGGGGATGAGTCGTGCTATCAACACTCAGACTCTGACGTTTGTGTGGGGATGAGTCGTGCTATCAACACTCAGACTCTGATGTTTGTGTGGGGATGAGTCGTGCTATCAACACTCAGACTCTGGCGTTTGTGTGGGGATGAGTCGTGCTATCAACACTCAGACTCTGACATTTGTGTGGGGATGAGTCGTGCTATCAACACTCAGACTCTGGCGTTTGTGTGGGGATGAGTTGTGCTATCAACACTCAGACTCTGATGTTTGTGTGGGGATGAGTCGTGCTATCAACACTCAGACTCTGATGTTTGTGTGGGGATGAGTCGTGCTATCAACACTCAGACTGGCGTTTGTGTGGGGATGAGTCGTGCTATCAACACTCAGACTGGCATTTGTGTGGGGATGAGTCGTGCTATCAACACTCAGACTCTGATGTTTGTGTGGGGATGAGTCGTGCTATCAACACTCAGACTCTGGCGTTTGTGTGGGGATGAGTCGTGCTATCAACACTCAGACTCTGGCGTTTGTGTGGGGATGAGTCGTGCTATCAACACTCAGACTCTGGCGTTTGTGTGGGGATGAGTCGTGCTATCAACACTCAGACTCTGGCGTTTGTGTGGGGATGAGTCGTGCTATCAACAGACTCTGGCGTTTGTGTGGGGATGAGTCGTGCTATCAACACTCAGACTGGCGTTTGTGTGGGGATGAGTCGTGCTATCAACACTCAGACTCTGGCGTTTGTGTGGGGATGAGTCGTGCTATCAACACTCAGACTCTGGCGTTTGTGTGGGGATGAGTCGTGCTATCAACACTCAGACTGACGTTTGTGTGGGGATGAGTCGTGCTATCAACACTCAGACTCTGACATTTGTGTGGGGATGAGTCGTGCTATCAACACTCAGACTCTGGCGTTTGTGTGGGGATGAGTCGTGCTATCAACACTCAGACTCTGATGTTTGTGTGGGGATGAGTCGTGCTATCAACACTCAGACTCTGATGTTTGTGTGGGGATGAGTCGTGCTATCAACACTCAGACTGGCGTTTGTGTGGGGATGAGTCGTGCTATCAACACTCAGACTGGCATTTGTGTGGGGATGAGTCGTGCTATCAACACTCAGACTCTGGCGTTTGTGTGGGGATGAGTCGTGCTATCAACACTCAGACTCTGGCGTTTGTGTGAGGATGAGTCGTGCTATCAACACTCAGACTCTGGCGTTTGTGTGGGGATGAGTCGTGCTATCAACACTCAGACTCTGGCGTTTGTGTGGGGATGAGTCGTGCTATCAACACTCAGACTGGCATTTGTGTGGGGATGAGTCGTGCTATCAACACTCAGACTCTGGCGTTTGTGTGGGGATGAGTCGTGCTATCAACACTCAGACTCTGGCGTTTGTGTGGGGATGAGTCGTGCTATCAACACTCAGACTCTGATGTTTGTGTGGGGATGAGTCGTGCTATCAACACTCAGACTCTGGCGTTTGTGTGGGGATGAGTCGTGCTATCAACACTCAGACTGGCGTTTGTGTGGGGATGAGTCGTGCTATCAACACTCAGACTCTGATGTTTGTGTGGGGATGAGCCGTGCTATCAACACTCAGACTCTGGCGTTTGTGTGGGGATGAGTCGTGCTATCAACACTCAGACTCTGACGTTTGTGTGGGGATGAGTCGTGCTATCAACACTCAGACTCTGGCGTTTGTGTGGGGATGAGTCGTGCTATCAACACTCAGACTCTGACGTTTGTGTGGGGATGAGTCGTGCTATCAACACTCAGACTCTGATGTTTGTGTGGGGATGAGTCGTGCTATCAACACTCAGACTCTGGCGTTTGTGTGGGGATGAGTCGTGCAATCAACACTCAGACTCTGACATTTGTGTGGGGATGAGTCGTGCTATCAACACTCAGACTCTGGCGTTTGTGTGGGGATGAGTCGTGCTATCAACACTCAGACTCTGATGTTTGTGTGGGGATGAGTCGTGCTATCAACACTCAGACTCTGATGTTTGTGTGGGGATGAGTCGTGCTATCAACACTCAGACTGGCGTTTGTGTGGGGATGAGTCGTGCTATCAACACTCAGACTGGCATTTGTGTGGGGATGAGTCGTGCTATCAACACTCAGACTCTGATGTTTGTGTGGGGATGAGTCGTGCTATCAACACTCAGACTCTGGCGTTTGTGTGGGGATGAGTCGTGCTATCAACACTCAGACTCTGGCGTTTGTGTGAGGATGAGTCGTGCTATCAACACTCAGACTCTGGCGTTTGTGTGGGGATGAGTCGTGCTATCAACACTCAGACTCTGGCGTTTGTGTGGGGGTGAGGCGTGCTATCAACAGACTCTGGCGTTTGTGTGGGGATGAGTCGTGCTATCAACACTCAGACTGGCGTTTGTGTGGGGATGAGTCGTGCTATCAACACTCAGACTCTGGCGTTTGTGTGGGGATGAGTCGTGCTATCAACACTCAGACTCTGGCGTTTGTGTGGGGATGAGTCGTGCTATCAACACTCAGACTGACGTTTGTGTGGGGATGAGTCGTGCTATCAACACTCAGACTCTGACATTTGTGTGGGGATGAGTCGTGCTATCAACACTCAGACTCTGGCGTTTGTGTGGGGATGAGTCGTGCTATCAACACTCAGACTCTGATGTTTGTGTGGGGATGAGTCGTGCTATCAACACTCAGACTCTGATGTTTGTGTGGGGATGAGTCGTGCTATCAACACTCAGACTGGCGTTTGTGTGGGGATGAGTCGTGCTATCAACACTCAGACTGGCATTTGTGTGGGGATGAGTCGTGCTATCAACACTCAGACTCTGGCGTTTGTGTGGGGATGAGTCGTGCTATCAACACTCAGACTCTGGCGTTTGTGTGAGGATGAGTCGTGCTATCAACACTCAGACTCTGGCGTTTGTGTGGGGATGAGTCGTGCTATCAACACTCAGACTCTGGCGTTTGTGTGGGGATGAATCGTGCTATCAACACTCAGACTGGCATTTGTGTGGGGATGAATCGTGCTATCAACACTCAGACTCTGGCGTTTGTGTGGGGATGAGTCGTGCTATCAACACTCAGACTCTGGCGTTTGTGTGGGGATGAGTCGTGCTATCAACACTCAGACTCTGACGTTTGTGTGGGGATGAGTCGTGCTATCAACACTCAGACTCTGATATTTGTGTGGGGATGAGTCGTGCGATCAACACTCAGACTCTGATATTTGTGTGGGGATGAGTCGTGCTATCAACACTCAGACTCTGATGTTTGTGTGGGGATGAGTCGTGCTATCAACACTCAGACTGGCGTTTGTGTGGGGATGAGTCGTGCTATCAACACTCAGACTGGCGTTTGTGTGGGGATGAGTCGTGCTATCAACACTCAGACTGGCGTTTGTGTGGGGATGAGTCGTGCTATCAACACTCAGACTCTGGCGTTTGTGTGAGGATGAGTCGTGCTATCAACACTCAGACTCTGGCGTTTGTGTGGGGATGAGTCGTGCTATCAACACTCAGACTCTGGTGTTTGTGTGGGGATGAGCCGTGCTATCAACCCTCAGACTCTGGCGTTTGTGTGGGGATGAGACGTGCTATCAACACTCAGACTCTGGCGTTTGTGTGGGGATGAGTCGTGCTATCAACACTCAGACTCTGGCATTTGTGCGGGGATGAGTCGTGCTATCAACACTCAGACTCTGACGTTTGTGTGGGGATGAGTCGTGCTATCAACACTCAGACTCTGGCATTTGTGCGGGGATGAGTCGTGCTATCAACACTCAGACTCTGGCATTTGTGCGGGGATGAGTCGTGCTATCAACACTCAGACTCTGGCATTTGTGTGGGGATGAGTCGTGCTATCAACACTCAGACTCTGACGTTTGTGTGGGGATGAGTCGTGCTATCAACACTCAGACTCTGGCATTTGTGCGGGGATGAGTCGTGCTATCAACACTCAGACTCTGGTGTTTGTGTGGGGATGAGTCGTGCTATCAACACTCAGACTCTGGCATTTGTGCGGGGATGAGTCGTGCTATCAACACTCAGACTGTGGCGCTGCACGAGCTCCATCACAAGCTAGATGCCATTCAATTTTTGGCAAATGGTAAATCTAGGAGTTACGATGTGGGATGGGCTTTGCAGCCATCAAAGTCAGATTACTCGGCAACATAAAGAACACTGCAAGGATATCATAAATACAGAAAGATGACACAGAAGCTGGCAGAGGATGTGGAGGAAGTGAAAAACTCCTTAAACTTCCAGACAGGAGAACTGAGTGCTGTGGTCAAACAAAATGACCTGCTGGCAACTGAAGGAAGCTATCCCGGAAAAGAATAAGAAGACTGAAGAACTACAAAAAAGAGTGGAGGATCTTCAGCAGTTTACAAGAATGGATGACTTGGTGATAACTGGCCTGGCTACAACCCATCGCACCTATGCCAGAACTACAGCAAGGGACAAGGGGGTGAGGATGCACCACCAGGTGAACTTGCTACACTCCAACAAGTCATAACATTTTTTCATAGTAAAGATATCCCACTCGACAGCCATAATATATCCACATGTCTCACCATCCCTCAGAAACAAAGCAACATTCAAAAGATCCTTTTAAGATTTGCTAATCGGAAACGCAAAGTTGAGATGTTAAGTAGAGCCCGACCGATATGGGATTTTTGAGGCTGAGTCCGATACCGATATTGGGGGCTTTAAAAAACCTGATATATTAGCTAATAGTAGAGATGGAGTTAGCAGCTGTGTAACAGTCTGACATGAGCTAATAGTAGAGATGGAGTTAGCAGCTGTATAACAGTAACATTAGTTAACAGTAGAGATGGAGTTAGCAGCTGTGTAACAGTCTGACATTAGCTAGATAGTAGAGATGGAGTTAGCAGCTGTGTAACAGTCTGACATTAGCTAATAGCAGAGATGGAGTTAGCAGCTGTATAACAGTCTGACATTAGCTAATAGTAGAGATGGAGTTAGCAGCTGTATAACAGTCTGACATGAGCTAATAGTAGAGATGGAGTTAGCAGCTGTGTAACAGTCTGACATTAGCTAATAGTAGAGATGGAGTTAGCAGCTGTATAACAGTCTGACATTAGCTAATAGTAGAGATGGAGTTAGCAGCTGTATAACAGTCTGACATTAGCTAATAGTAGAGATGGAGTTAGCTGCTGTATAACAGTCTGACATTAGCTAATAGTAGAGATGGAGTTAGCAGCTGTATAACAGTCTGACATTAGCTAATAGTAGAGATGGATTTAGCTGCTGTATAACAGTCTGACATTAGCTAATAGTAGAGATGGAGTTAGCTGCTGTATAACAGTCTGACATTAGCTAATAGCAGAGATGGAGTTAGCAGCTGTATAACAGTAACATTAGCTAATAGTAGAGATGGAGTTAGCAGCTGTATAACAGTCTGACATGAGCTAATAGTAGAGATGGAGTTAGCAGCTGTGTAACAGTCTGACATTAGCTAATAGTAGAGATGGAGTTAGCAGCTGTATAACAGTCTGACATTAGCTAATAGTAGAGATGGAGTTAGCAGCTGTATAACAGTCTGACATTAGCTAATAGTAGAGATGGAGTTAGCTGCTGTATAACAGTCTGACATTAGCTAATAGTAGAGATGGAGTTAGCAGCTGTATAACAGTCTGACATTAGCTAATAGTAGAGATGGAGTTAGCAGCTGTATAACAGTCTGACATTAGCTAATAGCAGAGATGGAGCTAGCAGCTGTATAACAGTCTGACATTAGCTAATAGTAGAGATGGAGTTAGCAGCTGTATAACAGTCTGACATTAGCTAATAGTAGAGATGGAGTTGGCAGCTGCATCTTTGTTTATTTCACAAAGGGGCAGCTAGCTCAGTTAAAATGCTAATGTGCTCGCTAAAACTAGCGCATTTAAAACTCGCCTGCTCTCCTTAATGCGCTCTAACAGCATGTTTCCACGAGGGCGTTTGTTGTCACGGAGCACTAAAGTGTAGTTTTATGTAGTTTTAGGAAGTCCCAGCTTACCAGGAGTGAACTAAACGTCTGCATCGGTCTGCTGTCCTCTCTGCCTGCCTAGCGCATGTGTGTGGGAGGGGGAGCAGGGAGGGGGTGCAGAGAAAGCACTGCTCTCTGTAAGAGGAGGGGGGAGGAGGCAAGGAGCAGCACGAGCAGCTCTCAGGAAGGGAGGGGGGAGAGCAGAAGCTCGCAGCAGAAGTTTCTTTTTGCCATTTGAGCAAACTAGAATTTTCATATGGGCCACATTTTGGCCGATGCCGATTAATGAGCCAGACGCCAAAATCGGCCCGATATATCGGCCGGCCGAAGTATCGGGCGGGCTCTAATGTTAAAGTCAGCAAAGAAGCTCAGGGGCACCGTGTCTATGCAAATGAACACTTAATGGAAACTGGAGCAAGCCAGAGTAATGACAATAAGAGAAATGAAAGACTTGGAACAATTCTAATAATACTACTGCTTGATCTGGTAAAATAGACTTATGAAAATAAAAGCAGTAATATACAAGAAATACCAGAAAAATAGAAGATCTTAAGCCCTTAAAGACTTATGTTGTTCTAACATAGTCCTATGACTATGCCCCCTATAGGTCAGAAAAGGATGTTGATCCTGATGGATACCTCTCCGACAGACTTCATTTGGACTGTGGATATTACTCTGAAGAGGACATTACAGCATTGCATGAACACTTTTCTTTGATCCATTTCAACAGCAGAAGTCTCAAAAAAAAAAACTTTTCAAGAATCAAGGAATACTTATCCAAATTTAAGTTTAAAATTGCTTAATTGGGGGGATGCCTTGTTTGTGAAAAAGGGTTTGGAATGTAAACTCATGAGAAATGACCATAACTGTTGATGACTTGATGGAGTGTCTTACAGTTAAAATTAGAAAGGTACAAGTGAAGAATATTTTAATTAGTTGTATCTATAGGACGCCTGGATCTTGTGTTGATGAGTTAAATAGGATAATCTCAGCGTTATATTCCTAAAATAACAGAAAGGGTCTTTTGGTTTGTGGAGACTTCAATATTGATCTGTTATAATCATGTGAGCGTACAAAAACAAATGATCTTATCAATAACATGTTTAGTTTAGGACTATATCCTTTAATATTAAAACCTAGTAGGATTACTCCAGACAGTGCAACATTAATTGACAATATTTTTGTCAATATCAATGAGAAGACAGTTAAAAGTGGATTGCTGTTTACAGACATAAGTGACCATCTGTCTGTCTTTGCCGTGTTTGAGCATAAACTGAAGATAGAAAAGATATTTATACGTTGCAGAGAAGAAGAACACAAGATTCAGTCAGAGCTTTTATATCTGACCTCAGTAATCAGGACTGGAAAGAGGTTTGTGTTGGAGATACAAATGAGGCATATAATGCATTTCTTGATATCTTTGTGTCACTGTATGATCATCACTGTCCAGTGAGGAAAATTAAAGGAAAACCTAAAAAAATGCAAACTCTATGGAGAACAAATGGTCTGGAAAAAGCTTGTAAGAAGAAAGAGCAGTTATATAAAGATTTTATAAATCATTGAACAAAGGAAAAGGAACACGAGTATAAACAATACAAAAATATTATGATATATGATACGATAAATATTATAAGAGAGCATAAACAGAATTATTATAGTGCATTGTTAATAAAGCATAAAATGAATATCAAAGCCACTTGGAATGTACTTAACTCACTGGCTGCCAATCACGTGTTTCCACGTTAATTAAGGGTTTTAGTCGGCGGAGCTACTTTAATCTCTGGCGGAGCTTGTCAGAGAGAACCAAGAGCTCATGTTCATTTTTTCGGTAGTTTTCATCTTATCCAGCAGATGGCGGTGTCAGACAAGCTTAAAAAAACCTACCAGGAAGTGATGCAATTCTATAATGCATCCTGTGTTGTTAGCGGTTGTTAGAGCTAACCGGCTAAAGTGTGCTGGATCCTGCAGCGGGGGGAGAACATGGCGACCGGTCGTAATGGAAGCAGTTTAGGAGGTGGATGAAGGAGGAAAGTTTGTGGAAAAGTGATCGGTGACAGACAGACACGATCGATCGAAGACACGATGGAAATTCAGCAGCGAAGTGCAGCAGCTGAAAGTGAAAGTACGTCAACAGCACGCGGTTGTTTTGCGCGGGGGAGGGGGGGGGGGGGGTGCGCGCACCTAATCTGCGGTAGCGGGAGGAGGGAGAGAGGGAGGGAGGAGTAAAGCGACGTTTCTGCTCTCTGTTTCTGCCAAATATTATGTTGTGAAACAAACTTGTGGCTTATTTAGCTAGTAAATAATTATTTTGCCTCCAAAACTCTTTTCTCAGTGTTGTATTTGTTGTTTCATAGAAGTAAACAGCTGATCAGATGATGAAGGCGTCACTAAAGTAAAAAAATATTGGCATCAAAGACACTTTTCCACTTGAAGCGGACCTCAGCATTCAAATCTCGTTTTCTCTGCTTTTTGGTCAGAAACAGGCATTTTCGCTGCAACAAAGCCATGTTCTACTGCAGATTACTAAAGAATGGAAAAAGCTAGAAACAAATGTTTTTTTCTGATAAAAGAAGAGAGTCTAAGCTTTCCTTTGGTGCATTCAGTGTTTGTATTGGCATAGTACACAATATTCTGTGAATCTCCCAAAATCAGTGAAAATGTTTAAAAATCCTGGCAGTATGTAGCTCTGCTCGGAAAAGGTCTGGCAGTCAATGAGTTAAAGAGGCGATTGATCCGCGAAATTTTCCAAATTTACCTTTGGATATACATGTTAATCAAAGGTCAATGATTATTGAAGCCATTGTGGAAAGTGATGTTTTAGAAGTGGTCAGAAAATGTAAAACTAAGACATCTACAGATTGTAATAATATTGACATGTCATTGATCAAGCAAGTCATACCCTCTATAGTTAAGCCTCTAACTTACATCTGCAACAGCTCTTCTGCAACAGGGACATTTCCAGAGAAAATGAAGCTGGCTAAAGTACTTCCAATCTATAAAAATGGACACAGGCAGCTAGTAACAAACTATCGGCCTGTCTCATTGTTAGACCAATTCTCTAAAATATTAGAAAAACTGTTTGTCCGCCAATTGGATAGCTTTTTAGAAAAATATAGTGTATTAAATGACCGACAATATGGGTTTCGTAGTAATAGATCAACATTGTTAGCAGTGATGGATTTTATGGAGAATATTACAACAGCTGTTGATAAAAAAAAAGAAAGTGCTATTGGGATATTCATTGATCTGCAAGAGCGTTCGACACCATTAACCATGGTCTACTTTTACAGAAGTGTGAGTATTATGATATAAGGGGTGTAGCCAATAGTTTGTTACAAAACTAGTAGTATTATAGACTCCAATATGTACAGATTAATGGTACTGTATCATCACAAAAAGTTTTATCTTGTGGTTTTCCCCAAGGTTCAGTATCAGGGCCAAAATTGTTTATCCTTCATCTGAACGATATTTGTAAGGTATGTAAAAGTTTAAAGATGGTTATTTACGCTGATGATACCAACTTATTCTGCTCAGGACCGGATCTCAATCAGTTAATTGTGAAAGTAGAAATTGAACTGAACCTCTTAAAAAAATGGTTTGAGCAGAATGGGTTAATTTTGAATGATAAAAAAACAAAATTTATGATTTTTGGACCTCATGAGAGGAATTTTGGAATAAAATTGTGTTTGAAAGGAGCTGAATTAGAACAAGTTTATGAAACAATGCTTCTAGGTATAATAATAGATCATAACATCTGTTGGAATTCATATATACAGTACGTGAAAAGTTAATTATCAAAGACCATTGGTGTATCCTATAAAACTAAAACATTACTGAATGCGAGTGTCTGCACCTGCTGCACTCCTCTCTTGTATTGCCATACTTGTCATATGGATCAGAACTTTGGGGAAATACTTGCAAAACATACCTAGAACCAACAGTTAAATTGCAAAAAAGAGCAATACAAATAACAAATAAGGCTGAATGTCAGCAAACAACTAATTGTCTATTTATCAAATCCAAGCAGTTGAAATTTATGGACATAGTCAAATTAAAAGTGTTGGAAAATATGTTTCGTGTTGCCAACAGGAGTCTCTCTTTAAGCATTCCGTCTTTCTTCCAACTAAGAAGAGGACAGTATAACATAAGAGGTGTTCTTCGGTATGAACAAGGTAAAATAAGACCTAATGTTAAGCAAAGATGTGTTTCAGTTGTTGGTGTTAAATTGTGGAATGATCTGAGTGATCAAGTAAAGCTGATAAGCTCTCTGTCAAAATTTAAACAATCTTTAAAAAGTGATTGTATAATATACTGTATATAAACTATGTGAAATATGATTGGATAAAGTCCCTTTATTCATTTGCTTAAAGAAACATTCCACCCACAGAATGATGTAACTTTATCTTCCACCCCCCTCATGGTGAGAAAGACTCTGCAGCACTTTTTTAATATCTCAAATGCAGCCGGCGATCAGGAAGGCTTCTCGTTTCCCCCAACTTTCATATAATGAAGTTCACCGGGGTCTGAGCCAAAAAGGTCCATAAAAGTCCACAAAAACTTGTCAATATTCCTCCATACTGCTCGTCCAATGTAATCCAAGTGTCCTGAGTGGGTAGCGTCCAGAATTTACTGCTATATTGATAAAAAAAAAAAGCTATATTGATTAATAATAATCAAATAAAATCCACACACACACTGCTGGTTTTTCAGCGTCTCTGACTTTATCACGCGCATTCTGTCATCTCACAACCTTCATCGATAGATTTTCCTGAAAGTCACGTCACATTTATTTATGAAGCACACTTAAAAACAACCTCAGTTGACCAAAGTGCTGTACAGAATAAAAAATGAAGAAATAAATCTGGCAACTGATTCAAAGAATTTCCCTGTATGAGGGAATTTTCCATGTTCACGTTGCTGATAATCTGTGTGGAGAGGAGGCGGTGGATCTGCAGGGCGGGGGTCGGCTCTGGGTCTCCGCCGGGCTCCTGCGGCTGGACTGAGCCGGGGGTCTGTAGCCGTGCAGCCTCCATCAGTACTCCCCGTCATACACGTGCTCTCTGCTGAGCGATCCGACCCAGAACCGCGCGGTGATGCGTGAAGCGCCTTTTTAATGTGGCTTCGGTCGTTAAGCGCAACAACTTCAAGCTGCCAGTTTTACGCACTGAACGAGCTGCACAGAGAAACTTCTAGTCTGTTTGGTTAAATGACAAGCTAACGGTTACCGAGGCAACAAGACTTTGTAGGTTTGCCGGCACATCCACGCTCTCATCAGCAGTCTGCGCGCAACCACGCCTCCTCAGCATTTAACTTCTATAGTTAGTTCCTCTCCGCTGTCAGAGAGGTGCACAAGGACAAGGCAGAGTAAGGAGGCCGGTGTCAGGCAGGGGCAGGAGGGGGCACTGCCCCCCCACCCAAACAAACACTGTGCCCCTTAAATCAAATCTGACGAAAAGGCAAGCGATTCCTAAGCTCTTTTCCCTGCATCACTCTGTGCGCCCCTGCTGGTCGGTTGCAGGAGGACCGACATTTTTCACGTCGATATGATACCAGTAGTTTATGGCACTTTTTCAGTGATACCGACATCGATACTTTTTGTCCTTTAAAAGAAAATCATGTGATTGTACCCCCCCCCTCCCTTCCACAAATTGTTCTTCACCACCCCGCCAACAACAGTTTTCAAGGGGAAACACTGAAATGCAATGGTAATTCATGTACAGGAATATGAATGAATTGCAAAAGTTTACTTTGATCGTTGTTGCGTTTTTTTGAGGTGATGTACAGGGTGGGCTATAAAAAAGCATTGCTCCTGCCCGACCCCCTTTTTTTGGTTGTATTATATTGGTTTTGGAAGAACTGTATTAATGTTGTTGGAATATGAACAACCAAAAATAGATAATTGAAGTAAAATCGAAGTTGCCATGGGGACCTGTTGAACTCGGGAATAAGGTTGTCACGACACCAAAATTTAATTCTCAATACCGATACCAAGGGGCAAACTCCGCCTCAGAACAGTGAAGCTCTCTTCCTCGTTGTAAATAGTGTAATCCTCCCTTCATCCGCTAGGGGCTGGCTCCAAGAGCGAGCAAATCCCCATAGACTCCCATGTTAAAAACGCCGACTTCACAGCAGAAATAAACAGGTTTACAGCCTGGTTCAAAAAATCATTTTAGGTTTATTAGGTCACGTTTACCTTCATGTCAACTGTGAGGGGGGTGAATTTTTTTTATAACTCATTCGTTTAGATGTTATTTATTCTTCAAATTACACATAATTAAGGGCGTGTCCTTATGATTGACATGCGGCAGACCGGAAGCTCCGCCTGCCGACCGGAGGCTCCTAGTTAGCTCCTTCTTTGCTCTTAATAAGGTCTCAGTTTGTTACAGAGTCGCACAACGGCGGTGTTTAGTCAGCGAATTGCAAGTCTAAGCATGTCTTACCTTAACCATGCCGCTTAGGGGGCTTATCTTTGTTAGCTCCTCTTAGTTTCGTGTTAGCTCAGTTAGCGTTTAGCCCACAGTACGTCAGCTGTCAATCATTTGCCCCGCGGCCGCGCTGTGCCCATTTTAGGATTTTCCTGGAGTGACGACGTACGTGACACGGCAAGATGACGACGATAAGACACGCCCACCTGGCTTCACATTTCTCTATTCAGAAGAGACCGGAAGCTACGTCCAGTAATTATATACAGTCTATGACCGATACTAAAGGTGGTGGTCAATACTCTGCACTAGGGCTGAACGATATGGACAAAATTTCATATCTCGATATTCATGCCAGACATCTCAATATCGATACGATACGATATGACTACGGGTTCATTGAAAACCAAGCACTTTGGTGGAAAGTGCAGTTTTGTTTGTGACTTCCAGAGCTTTATGCAGGACAAGCGCAGGGGAAATCAATATCTTTTAAATATAGTTGCTTTTGCGATAATATCTTGAATGTCCATATCCCGATATAGATACGATGACGATATATCTTTCAGCCCTACTCTGTACCATTTTTGGTACTAAAGGGGAGAAAAATCATCGAAAAAATAACAATCCAAACAATACAACAAAATATATTCATAAATATGAGAAAAGACCTTAAAAATGGAAAATAAATACATTTTAAAGATCTAGTCTGTGCAGAGGAAGAATCTTCATACTGAACTGGGATCTTTTAAATCCAAGCTAAAGACCTATTCTTTTCATCTAGCTTTTAATTTTAACTAGTTTATTTACTAAAGATTTTACTCTTTTTTTATGTGCACCCTGCGCTCCCCCGAGTAGCCTGTTCTGATTCTCTGTTGGTTGTTTTCATAGCTCTTAATCTTCTTTGTTCTTAGTTTTTCCCAGTATTTAACTTTACATTTTTATGATGTTTTACATTGTCTCTTTTTCTGTTACCCTGCTGTAAAGCACTTTGTGTGTCACATGGGTACTGGAAAGGGCTATATAAATAAACTTGATTTGATTTGATTCTCCAACTCACTGTGATTCAGAGAAGACACACCAGAAAACTTATTTACTGTCCTTTTCGTTAAAATACTTAAGACCAAAAGTAAACAACAGGAAAGACAAACTAGTTAGGGTGAATGAGTTTTTAAACTAGAGTAATTAATTCAACATTTTAAAACATTAATTTTTTAGTGTGTTTGTCTACCATCTATATAAACAGGCATCAATATGTGACCGTTGCCAGGGTGAGATCATCAGCAGCAGTTTCAGGTGTTTATGGAGCAGAGAACATCTCTGCTGTGCCTCCAGCAGCACAAAGCAGCTGCACCTCCAGCACGAGCCCCGTGCTCTTGTGTGGGCGCTTCTACGTGGGGGCGGGGCCTGTAGTAGCAGCTGCACCTCCAGCACGAGCCCCGTGCTCTTGTGTGGGCGCTTCTACGGGGGGCGGGGCCTGTAGTAGCAGCTGCACCTCCAGCACGAGCCTAGTGCTCTTGTGTGGGCGCTTCTATGTGGGGGCGGGGCCTGTAGTAGCAGCTGCACCTCCAGCACGAGCCTCGTGCTCTTGTGTGGGCGCTTCTACGTGGGGGCGGGCCCTGTAGTAGCAGCTGCACCTCCAGCACGAGCCCCGTGCTCTTGTGTGGGCGCTTCTACGTGGGGGCGGGCCCTGTAGTAGCAGCTGCGCCTCCAGCACAAGCCTCGTGCTCTTGTGTGGGTGCTTCTACGTGGGGGCGGGGCCTGCAGTAGCAGCTGCGCCTTCAGCACGAGCCTCTTGCTCTTGTGTGGGCGCTTCTACGTGGGGGCGGGGCCTGTAGTAGCAGCTGCGCCTCCAGCACGAGCCTCGTGCTCGTGTGGGCGCTTCTACGTGGGGGCGGGCCTGTAGTAGCAGCTGTGCCTCCAGCACGAGCCTCGTGCTCGTGTGGGCGCTTCTACGTGGGGGCGGGGCCTGTAGTAGCAGCTGTGCCTCCAGCACGAGCCTCGTGCTCTTGTGTGGGTGCTTCTACGTGGGGGTGGGGCCTGCGAGAGCAGCTGCGCCTCCAACACGTGACTCGTGCTCTTGTGTGGGTGCTTCTACGTGGGGGCGGGGCCTGTAGCAGCTGCGCCTCCAGCACGAGCCTGGTGCTCTTGTGTGGGCGCTTCTACGTGGGGGCGGGGCCTGTAGCAGCTGCGCCTCCAGCACGAGCCTGGTGCTCTTGTGTGGGCGCTTCTACGTGGGGGCGGGGCCTGTAGTAGCAACTGCGCCTCCAGCAAGAGCCTCCTGCTCTTGTGTGGGCGCTTCTACGTGGGGGCGGGGCCTGTAGTAGCAGCTGCGCCTCCAGCACGAGCCTCGTGCTCTTGTGTGGGCGCTTCTACGTGGGGGCGGGGCCTGTAGTAGCAGCTGCGCCTCGAGCACGAGCCTCGTGCTCTTATGTGGGCGCTTCTACGGGGGGTGGGGCCTGCGGGAGCAACTGCACCTCCAGCACGAGCCTGGTGCTCTTTTGTGGGTGCTTCTACATGGGGGCGGGACCTGCGGGAGCAGCTGCACCTCCAGCACCAGCCTTGTGCTCTTGTGTGGGCGCTTCTACGGGGGGGTGGGGCCTGTAGTAGCAGCTGCGCCTCCAGCACTAGCATCGTGCTCTTGTGAGGGCGCTTCTACGTGGGGGTGGGGCCTGCGGGAGCAGCTGCACCTTCAGCACGAGCCTCGTGCTCTTGTGTGGGTGTTTCTATGTGGGGGCGGGGCCTGCGAGCAGCTGCACCTCCAGCACGAGCCTCGTGCTCTTGTGTGGCCGCTTCTACGGGGGGGTGGGGCCTGTAGAAGCAGCTGTGCCTCCAGCACGAGCCTCGTGCTCTTGTGTGGGTGCTTTTACGTGGGGGCGGGACCTGTAGTAGCAGCTGCGCCTTCAGCACGAGCATCGTGCTCTTGTGTGGGTGCTTCTACGTGGGGGCGGGACCTGCGGGAGCAGCTGCACCTCCAGCACGAGCCTCGTGCTCTTGTGTGGGCGCTTCTACGGGGGGGTGGGGCCTGTAGTAGCAGCTGCGCCTCCAGCACGAGCCTCGTGCTCTTGTGTGGGTGCTTTTACGTTGGGGCGGGGCCTGTAGTAGCAGCTGTGCCTCCAGCACGAGCCTCGTGCTCTTGTGTGGGCGCTTCTATGTGGGGGCGGGGCCTGCGGTAGCAGCTACGCCTCCAGCACGAGCCTGGTGCTCTTGTGTTGGCGATTCTGCGTGGGGGGGTGGGGCCTGCAGTAGCAGCTGCACCTCCAGCAAGAGCCTCGTGCTCTTGTGTGGGCGCTTCTACAGGGGGGTGGTGCCTGCGGTAGCAGCTGTTTCTCCAGCACGAGCCTCGTGCTCTTGTGTGGGCGCTTCTACAGGGGGTGGGGCCTGCGGTAGCAGCTGCACCTCCAGAACGAGCCTCGTGCTCTTGCATGGGGACTTTTACGTTGGGGCGGGGCCTGCGGTAGCAGCTACGCCTCTAGCACGAGCCTGGTGCTCTTGTGTGGGCGATTCTATGTGGGGGCGGGGCCTGCGGTAGCAGCTACACCTCCAGAACGAGCCTCGTGCTCGTGTGCGAGTGCTTCTACGTGCTTCTACACTGTAAACAATGGGTCCTCCAGAGAGATGCTGTAGGGGAGGGGCTGCCCGCAGCAACGCCTGTTTATAAAGAGACTTAGCAGATGCCAAAGTAGCATTTAAGTTTCGATACCTGTGCTAATCAATGTCTAACTAGATGCTTATAGTTAGAATTGATTAGTTTATGAGAATCAATTTTATTGACAACACTATTCAAGAAAGTTATGAGAATGGACGCTTGATTTGATTTGTAACCGGGAACCTTCTCGTTCTCAACGTACTACACTTGTCCTACTTGGACCCGGTGATAACTTCTTGCAGTTCTAGTTTTTATTTGGATTAGATCAGGGGCGTCAAAGTGATTCCAGAAAGGGCCGTGTGGCTGCTGGTTTTCTTTCCAACCAAGCAGTAGCACACCAGACTCAACTCAGCTCAACAAGTGAATCCAGTCTTAACTTGAAGACTTGATGAGATGAGTAGAGTCTGGTGTGCTACTGCTTGGTTGGAAAGACCAGCAGCCACCGCCCTTTCTGAATCACTTTGACACCCCTGGATTAGATGATCTTAACATATTTTAAGGCCTTCGTCCTTCGACAGTGAAGCTAGTTTTATTACGGTTCTGGCTCGGTTTCTAACTTGGTGATGATGGAGGACTTCCAGAGAAAAGACAAACTCCTCCCTGTAATCCATCACGAGGCTCTGAGGTGGTGAAAATCTACCTCTTAGTGGTGATCTTCCTGCCGTTGACAATCTTGGTGGAAGTGGACACAGAGCGGAAGTTTCCCATTCCCCCTCCTCCTCCTCCTCCTCCTCCTCCACCACCACCGAAGGATGTTGAAGAGAAAGAGGTGAAGCCTCCTCCCAGACTCCCCATAGTTGTCATGTGACCCATGTGTCCCATGTGACCCATATGACCCATGTGACCCATGTGGCCCATGTGGCCCATGGAGCCAAACGAAGCGAACCCTGAGAGGAATAGGACAGAGTTAGAACAACATCCCGTTTCATCATCATCACTAACTGAAGGTGGGTCTTACCTGGGTCAAAGGGGGAGAACCCGGCACCAAAGGGAGGAAAACCGAAGCCTCCGAAGAACGAGCTTCCATCCCGGCTGCGACCAGGCCGGCCTGGGTGCCGTCGGCTGAAAAATGGGTCATCCTGGAACGGATCTCCTCCTGACACAACCCAAACGAGAGGAAGAGGACTGAGCAAGGTTCCAGACACCAGGAGACTCTCCCTTTACCGCCATCTTACCAAACAGGTCTGCAAAAGGGTCTCTGCCCCCAAAGAATTCCCGGAAAACATCTTCAGGGTTACGGAATGTGAACGGTTCGTGGAAATGCTGTCCGTTGTGGAAATGTCCTCCTGAAACATCCAAGAAGCAGAAATGTTAGCAGCTGTTCTCAGACCAGGCCGACCAACCACAGATGGAGGATAAGGAAACTAAACTATCCCATCTGGATTCATGCGAGAGCTCCACTGTGACCATCAGATCATCAGATGTTTCAGCTGCAGCTACTTATTCAACCCTGACTAATCCAGTGAGAAGCTTCTCATTTCTTTAACAACCACTTGGAAAGAGAAGAAGATGGAGAAGATCTGTTTTAGAAAAGTCTGATTATTGGCACCAAGCAGAGACAACATGTTAAGAGATGCTGAAACTGCAAAAACTGGAATAAAGGGATACATCACCCACAGAATGATGGTCCTTCATCTTCTCCTCATCCTCATGCTGAGAAAGACTCTGGAGTACTTTTTTAATATCTCAAATGCAGCAGGAGATCCTTTTTTACCCGTTATCTGTTGTTTTTCGTTATTTCATATAATGGAGGTGACGGGCGCTTGAGCCAAAAAGG
Organism: Atherinomorus stipes; assembly: GCA_023101725.1. Lineage (NCBI taxonomy): Eukaryota > Metazoa > Chordata > Actinopteri > Atheriniformes > Atherinidae > Atherinomorus > Atherinomorus stipes. The sequence continues at coordinate 15,950 of JALJCO010013052.1, read as the reverse complement.
TCCATAAAAGTCCACAAAAACTTGTCGATATTCCTCCATACTGCTCGTCCAATGTAATCCAAGTGTCCTGAGTGGGTAGCGTCCAGAATTTACTGGAAACCACATCGCTTAGTAGATTTTTATAGCCTAAACAGTGAAACAGCAGAACATCGTAATTCTGTTTGATGCACGTCCATGCGAGCATAGGCGCCAATTCTGTGGAGCACCCACGTGGGATTGATGGGAAAGTCGGTTTCTGAGGATAACATATCTGAGAAAGTGCCTTCACCACGCCTTCAAAATGATCAGAATAAAATCTTTTCACATGGACGTCAAAATTTCTTAACTGAAGCTGGATTACTGCTTCTAGAAGCCAGCAGCAGAAGAACTCTGCTGTCAGACATCGCATTTGCACGTGAACGCAGCATGGAGACCGGTGTCAGGATGAAAACAGCGCAGTCAGAACCTGGTGCACACAGACCTTCCGTGAATTGGCCATAAGGCTTTAATTATATCATGAACTTAATGGTAGAGTCCAGATTTGAGATGTATTTCTCTTGCACAAGTCTAACGTTTATTTTCCGGGGGGAAACTTAGGACTCTACCTTTAATAAATGAGGGTAAAACGTTTTTTTAGTGGCTTCGGTTCTTCATTGAATCAAACCACCTAGTAGCCTACAGTCTCAAAATTAGCCTCATTTCATGAGAAAATAGTACGGACTTTGAATATGGCATGGTCCTGGATATAATCGCCAATGGGTTCATTCAGCTACAGCTAAAAGCGGCCGTATGCTACATTACAAAGAACTAACAAGACTGGTGAGAGAAAAAACATTTAGGCTGCTATTATGTTGCTGACTGAGTTGTTATTGGTTAAGATGATTTTGCAGCCTATGAATTTTGCTTTCTGTTTCACTTGCAAGCGTATTTATTGCTTGGTGTCACATTTGTGAAGGATTCCACTCGTGACTAATTTATTACCAATTTAAATTTGTTATTATTTTTTAAATGGATCATGCTGCATTTGTTAATTTTTTGGCGATTTCATTAATTCATTTGACAAAATAATATGCCACAAATTCCACTCATAATGGGATATTAATTTAGCTTAATAGGCTATATCTCGTCGTCTTGTATGGCATTCACTCACAGCACCCACTGGTAGAAATGTAGATCAGCACCTATGCATGCGAGTTCACGACACTACGGAAGCCACGGCAGACCAAACCAGACAAGATCGTGCGTTCTTTTTTTCTTTCAAATCAATAGCCAATCCCTTATGCGTTTGTCCCGGTTAGTCCGCAGCTCGGCTTCTCTAATGTAAACAGCGAATTTCATTTTCTACGCTTGCATTATCTTGTCTGGCTTGGTCTGCCGCGGCTTCGGTAGTGTGATGAACTTGCATGGACGTGCATTTGAAAAGTACGATGTTCCACTGTTTAAGCTATAAAAATCTACTAAATGATGTGGTTTCCAGCAAATTCTGGACGCGACCCGACTCAGGACACTTGGATTACATTGGATGAGCAGAATGAAGGAATATTGACAAGTTTTTGTGGACTTTTATGGACCTTTTTGGCTCGGGTCCCAGCGAACTCCATTATACGAACGTTGGGGGAAAACAAGAAGCCTTCCTGATCACCGGCTGCATTTGAGATATTAAAAAGTGCTGCAGAGTCTTTCTCACCATGAGGGGGGGTGGAAGATAAAGTTACACCATTCTGTGGGTGGAATGTTCCTTTAAGATCTAGGATTCATGGGGCTCAGATTGAAAGAGTGGTTCAGGTCTAGGTCCAGGTCTAGGATTCATGGGGCTCAGATTGAAAGAGTGGTTCAGGTCTAGGTTCAGGTCTAGGATTCATGGGGCTCAGATTGAAAGAGTGGTTCAGGTCTAGGTTCAGGTCTAGGATTCATGGGGCTCAGATTGAAAGACTGGTTCAGGTCTAGGTTCAGGTCTAGGATTCATGGGGCTCAGATTGTGAAAGACTGGTTCAGGTCTAGGCTCAGGTCTAGGATTCATGGGGCTCAGATTGAAAGACTGGTTCAGGTCTAGGTTCAGGTCTAGGATTCATGGGGCTCAGATTGTGAAAGACTGGTTAAGGTCTAGGTTCAGGTCTAGGATTCATGGGGCTCAGATTGTGAAAGAGTGGTTCAGGTCTAGGTTCAGGTCTAGGATTCATGGGGCTCAGATTGTGAAAGACTGGTTCAGGTCTAGGTTCAGGTCTAGGATTCATGAGGGTCAGATTGTGAAAGAATGGTTCAGGTCTAGGTTCAGGTCTAGGATTCATGGGGCTCAGATTGTGAAAGACTGGTTCAGGTCTAGGTCCAGGTCTAGGATTCATGGGGCTCAGATTGTGAAAGACTGGTTCAGGTCTAGGTCCAGGTCTAGGATTCATGGGGCTCAGATTGTGAAAGACTGGTTCAGGTCTAGGTTCAGGTCTAGGATTCATGGAGCTCAGATTGTGAAAGAGTGGTTCAGGTCTAGGTCCAGGTCTAGGATTCATAGGGGCTCAGATTGTGAAAGACTGGTTCAGGTCTAGGTTCAGGTCTAGGATTCATGGGGCTCAGATTGTGAAAGACTGGTTCAGGTCTAGGTTCAGGTCTAGGATTCATGGGGCTCAGATTGTGAAAGACTGGTTCAGGTCTAGGTCCAGGTCTAGGATTCATGGGGCTCAGATTGTGAAAGACTGGTTCAGGTCTAGGTTCAGGTCTAGGATTCATGGGGCTCAGATTGTGAAAGACTGGTTCAGGTCTAGGTCCAGGTCTAGGATTCATGGGGCTCAGATTGTGAAAGACTGGTTCAGGTCTAGGTTCAGGTCTAGGATTCATGGGGCTCAGATTGTGAAAGACTGGTTCAGGTCTAGGTTCAGGTCTAGGATTCATGGGGCTCAGATTGGAAAGAGTGGTTCAGGTCTAGGTTCAGGTCTAGGATTCATGGGGCTCAGATTGAAAGAGTGGTTCAGGTCTAGGTCCAGGTCTAGGATTCATGGGGCTCAGATTGTGAAAGACTGGTTCAGGTCTAGGTCCAGGTCTAGGATTCATGGGGCTCAGATTGTAAAGAGTGGTTCAGGTCTAGGTCCAGGTCTAGGATTCATGGGGCTCAGATTGAAAGAGTGGTTCAGGTCTAGGTTCAGGTCTAGGATTCATGGGGCTCAGATTGTGAAAGACTGGTTCAGGTCTAGGTCCAGGTCTAGGATTCATGGGGCTCAGATTGAAAGAGTGGTTCAGGTCTAGGTCAGGTCTAGGATTCATGGAGCTCAGATTGAAAGAGTGGTTCAGGTCTAGGTTCAGGTCTAGGATTCATGGGGCTCAGATTGTGAAAGACTGGTTCAGGTCTAGGTTCAGGTCTAGGATTCATGGGGCTCAGATTGTGAAAGACTGGTTCAGGTCTAGGTTCAGGTCTAGGATTCATGGGGCTCAGATTGTGAAAGACTGGTTCAGGTCTAGGTTCAGGTCTAGGATTCATGGGGCTCAGATTGTGAAAGACTGGTTCAGGTCTAGGTTCAGGTCTAGGATTCATGGAGCTCAGATTGTGAAAGACTGGTTCAGGTCTAGGTCCAGGTCTAGGATTCATGGGGCTCAGATTGTGAAAGACTGGTTCAGGTCTAGGTTCAGGTCTAGGATTCATGGGGCTCAGATTGTGAAAGACTGGTTCAGGTCTAGGTTCAGGTCTAGGATTCATGGGGCTCAGATTGTGAAAGACTGGTTCAGGTCTAGGTCCAGGTCTAGGATTCATGGGGCTCAGATTGTGAAAGACTGGTTCAGGTCTAGGTTCAGGTCTAGGATTCATGGGGCTCAGATTGTGAAAGACTGGTTCAGGTCTAGGTTCAGGTCTAGGATTCATGGGGCTCAGATTGTGAAAGACTGGTTCAGGTCTAGGTTCAGGTCTAGGATTCATGGGGCTTAGATTGAAAGAGTGGTTCAGGTCTAGGTTCAGGTCTAGGATTCATGGGGCTCAGATTGAAAGAGTGGTTCAGGTCTAGGTCCAGGTCTAGGATTCATGGGGCTCAGATTGTGAAAGACTGGTTCAGGTCTAGGTTCAGGTCTAGGATTCATGGGGCTCAGATTGTGAAAGACTGGTTCAGGTCTAGGTCCAGGTCTAGGATTCATGGGGCTCAGATTGTGAAAGACTGGTTCAGGTCTAGGTTCAGGTCTAGGATTCATGGGGCTCAGATTGGAAAGACTGGTTCAGGTCTAGGTCCAGGTCTAGGATTCATGGGGCTCAGATGTGAAAGATGGTTCAGGTCTAGGTCCAGGTCTAGGATTCATGGGGCCAGATTGTGAAAGAGTGGTTCAGGTCTAGGTTCAGGTCTACGATTCATGGGGCTCAGATTGTGAAAGACTGGTTCAGGTCTAGGTTCAGGTCTAGGATTCATGGGGCTCAGATTGTGAAAGACTGGTTCAGGTCTAGGTTCAGGTCTAGGATTCATGGGGCTCAGATTGAAAGACTGGTTCAGGTCTAGGTTCAGGTCTAGGATTCATGGGGCTCAGATTGGAAAGATGGTTCAGGTCTAGGTTCAGGTCTAGGATTCATGGGGCTCAGATTGTGAAAGACTGGTTCAGGTCTAGGTTCAGGTCTAGGATTCATGGGGCTCAGATTGTGAAAGACTGGTTCAGGTCTAGGTTCAGGTCTAGGATTCATGGGGCTCAGATTGTGAAAGACTGGTTCAGGTCTAGGTTCAGGTCTAGGATTCATGGGGCTCAGATTGTGAAAGACTGGTTCAGGTCTAGGTTCAGGTCTAGGATTCATGGGGCTCAGATTGTGAAAGACTGGTTCAGGTCTAGGTTCAGGTCTAGGATTCATGGGGCTCAGATTGTGAAAGACTGGTTTAGGTCTAGGTTCAGGTCTAGGATTCATGGGGCCCAGATTGTGAAGACTGGTTCAGGTCTAGGTTCAGGTCTAGGATTCATGAGGCTCAGAGTAAAAATGTTGCAGGTCTAGATTCATGGGGCTCAGATTGTAAAGACTGGTTCAGGTCTAGATTCAGGTCTAGGATTCATGGGGCTCAGATTGAAAGAGTGGTTCAGGTCTAGGTTCAGGTCTAGGATTCATGGGGCTCAGATTGAAAGACTGGTTCAGGTCTAGGTTCAGGTCTAGGATTCATGGGGCTCAGATTGTGAAAGACTGGTTCAGGTCTAGGTTCAGGTCTAGGATTCATGGGGCCCAGATTGTGAAAGACTGGTTCAGGTCTAGGTCCAGGTCTAGGATTCATGGGGCTCAGATTGAAAGAGTGGTTCAGGTCTAGGTTCAGGTCTAGGATTCATGGGGCTCAGATTGTGAAAGACTGGTTCAGGTCTAGGTTCAGGTCTAGGATTCATGGGGCTCAGATTGAAAGACTGGTTCAGGTCTAGGTTCAGGTCTAGGATTCATGGGGCTCAGATTGTGAAAGACTGGTTCAGGTCTAGGTTCAGGTCTAGGATTCATGGGGCTCAGATTGTGAAAGACTGGTTCAGGTCTAGGTTCAGGTCTAGGATTCATGGGGCTCAGATTGTGAAAGACTGGTTCAGGTCTAGGTTCAGGTCTAGGATTCATGGGGCTCAGATTGAAAGAGTGGTTCAGGTCCAGGTTCAGGTCTAGGATTCATGGTGCTCAGATTGAAAGACTGGTGCAGGTCTAGGTTCAGGTCTAGGATTCATGGGGCTCAGATTGTGAAAGACTGGTTCAGGTCTAGGTTCAGGTCTAGGATTCATGGGGCTCAGATTGTGAAAGACTGGTTCAGGTCTAGGTTCAGGTCTAGGATTCATGAGGGTCAGATTGTGAAAGACTGGTTCAGGTCTAGGTTCAGGTCTAGGATTCATGGGGCTCAGATTGTGAAAGACTGGTTCAGGTCTAGGTTCAGGTCTAGGATTCATGGGGCTCAGATTGTGAAAGACTGGTTCAGGTCTAGGTTCAGGTCTAGGATTCATGGGGCTCAGATTGTGAAAGACTGGTTCAGGTCTAGGTTCAGGTCTAGGATTCATGGGGCTCAGATTGTGAAAGACTGGTTCAGGTCTAGGTTCAGGTCTAGGATTCATGGGGCTCAGATTGTGAAAGAGTGGTTCAGGTCTAGGTTCAGGTCTAGGATTCATGGGGCTCAGATTGTGAAAGACTGGTTCAGGTCTAGGTTCAGGTCTAGGATTCATGGGGCTCAGATTGAAAGACTGGTTCAGGTCTAGGTCCAGCTAGGATTCATGGGGCTCAGATTGAAAGAATGGTTCAGACTAGGTTCAGGTCTAGGATTCATGGGCTCAGATTGTAAAGACTGGTTCAGGTCTAGGTCCAGGTCTAGGATTCATGGGGCTCAGATTGTGAAAGACTGGTTCAGGTCTAGGTTCAGGTCTAGGATTCATGGGGCTCAGATTGTGAAAGACTGGTTCAGGTCTAGGTTCAGGTCTAGGATTCATGGGGCTCAGATTGTGAAAGACTGGTTCAGGTCTAGGCTCAGGACTAGGATTCATGGGGCTCAGATTGAAAGAGTGGTTCAGGTCTAGGTTCAGGTCTAGGATTCATGGGGCTCAGATTGTGAAAGACTGGTTCAGGTCTAGGTTCAGGTCTAGGATTCATGGGGCTCAGATTGTGAAAGACTGGTTCAGGTCTAGGTTCAGGTCTAGGATTCATGGGGCTCAGATTGTGAAAGACTGGTTCAGGTCTAGGTTCAGGTCTAGGATTCATGGGGCTCAGATTGTGAAAGACTGGTTCAGGTCTAGGTTCAGGTCTAGGATTCATGGGGCTCAGATTGTGAAAGACTGGTTCAGGTCTAGGTTCAGGTCTAGGATTCATGGGGCTCAGATTGTGAAAGACTGGTTCAGGTCTAGGTTCAGGTCTAGGATTCATGGGGCTCAGATTGTGAAAGACTGGTTCAGGTCTAGGTTCAGGTCTAGGATTCATGGGGCTCAGATTGTGAAAGACTGGTTCAGGTCTAGGTTCAGGTCTAGGATTCATGGGGCTCAGATTGTGAAAGACTGCTTCAGGTCTAGGTTCAGGTCTAGGATTCATGGGGCTCAGGTTGTAAAAGACTGGTTCAGGTCTAGGTTCAGGTCTACGATTCATGGGGCTCAGATTGTGAAAGAATGGTTCAGGTCTAGGTTCAGGTCTAGGATTCATGGGGCTCAGATTGTGAAAGAGTTGATTAATTGATGGATTACTGGTAAAAGACCCGGTGGTTGACCGGACCATGAGGACTGGTCTCCAGGACTGAAGCCTAAAATGTTGAGCTCACCTCTGCCCCCATTGCCCCCCGTCAGCCCCTCTTTGCCGTAGCGATCGTAGATGCTCCTCTTGTTGGCTGGAAGAGGAAGATGACGCGTCTCAGAGGGAAAAACACTGGGGTGATGATGATGATGATGATGGGGCTGATACCTACCGTCTGACAGGACTTCATACGCCTCCGACAGCTCCTTAAACTTCCTCTCAGCGTCCTCCTTGTTGTCGGGATTCTTATCTGGGTGCCACCTCAGAGCCAGTTTTCTATACCTGGAGGGGAGAGGAAGACCACCGCTGAAGGTCACACAGGCTCTACACTGCAGACCACAACACCCACAACACAACAAGTTATGATGGAGAAAACACATTCATAACATGATTGCAAAGATGCGGAGACGTGCAACTTTTATGACTCAAAATATTCTCAAAACTATTATCCAATCACTGATATTGTCCCAACTGGATTACTGCAAAGTCAATGAACTGTTATGTACAGAGGCACGAAAGAATGGAATTCACAGCCGAAATACATTAAATTGACAAGTGATTTAAAAAAAAAAAAAATCATTAAAATAATATTTATCAAATGAAGAGGTTTTCATATGAAACATAATTAAAAGGATTGTTTATAGAAGTCTAGTGATGCAATTGTGGCCGACAGCAAGTAGAGGAGAAACTGCCGGGATTAACCTGTCTGGCTGCATTTATAAGGAGGAGGATGTTGTGAACTAAACACGCACACAACGGCAGTTATTCTCCTCGTCTTTCTGTCTGGTCTTTTTTATCCTGAAGCAACAATTCTGAGTAGTTAGTAACTGTGCTGCTCCACATCGTTTAAAACTCAGACTGATCAGCTGTTAAATTCCACTGCTTCCACCTCAAAACGAAGCCGTTAGCGCTCCACTTCCCCGCTGAGGTGAAGCAGGTGCAGGACTCTGCTACAGCTGGAGGAGCTGTGTGTGTTCAGGGGTGAAGCTGCAGCAAATCATTCAGTGACAGTTTCCTCTCACTTCTAACTTTCTCTGCTCCCGAGTTGGGAGTCGTTTTACACCCCAGCGACCCCATATAGTTCCAATGTTCATACAGGTACTACCCAAAAAAATAGAATATCCGGAAAAAGTTCATGTATTTCTGTAATTTAACTTAAAAGGTGGAATTTACATATTGTACAGCTAAGTAATATGCAGATCAATATATTTCAAGCTTTTAGTTCTGTGGATGTTGCTGATTAGAAGTTGCAGCTTAAGAAAACCTCAAATTCAAAAACTCAAAAAATTAGAATATTGTATGAAATTTACTGAATTTCCCTTCTGGGATGAATAAAGTGTTTTTCATTTCATGAAATCAATTATAAAAGGATTGGAAAAGCAAAAATGTCAGGCCTCCTAAAATAAAATCTTGCATGTGTACTTAGCACTTGGTTTGGTCCTTTTTCATGAATGACTCCTTAACCCGGCGTGGCATGGATGCTACCAGCTATAACCCGGCGTGGCATGGATGCTAGCAGCTTTAACCCGGCGTGGCATGGATGCTACCAGCTATAACCCGGCGTGGCATGGATGCTACCAGCTATAACCCGGCGTGGCATGGATGCTAGCAGCTTTAACCCGGCGTGGCATGGATGCTAGCAGCTTTAACCCGGCGTGGCATGGATGCTAGCAGCTTTAACCCGGCGTGGCATGGATGCTAGCAGCTTTAACCCCGCGTGGCATGGATGCTAGCAGCTTTAACCCGGCGTAGCATAGATGCTACCAGCTTGTGGCATATCTCAGCTGTTATGGAGACCAACATGCTTCCATCACAGCCTTGAGCTCTTCTTTATTGTTCGCTATCTTCCCGTTCAGCTTTCTCTGACGATGTCCCACATGTTTTCAATGGGGTTCAGGTCAGGTGGGTTTGCGGGCCAATCCAGCATGGTGATCCATGGTTGTTGAAGCAGGATTTTGTAGTTTTGGCAGTGTGGGCAGGTGCCAAGTCCTGCTGGAAGATGAAGTCTGCATCCCCATACAGCTGGTCCACTGAAGCAAGCATGAAGGTCTCCAAAATGTCCTGGTAGACGGCTGCATTGATACTGGACTTGATGAAGCTCAGAGGACCAACACCAGCTGCTGACATGGACCCCAGGTCATCACAGACTGGGAAACTTAATGACCATCTTCTCCAGGCTGCTGTCAGCCTTCCGGCTTCTACACCGTTTTCTTCCACACTTCTTCCTTCCACTTAACTGTCCATTAATGTGCTTTGAGACACTCTGAGAACATCCAGCTTCTTTTCTATCACTTTTTGTGTCTTTCCACCTTGTGCAGGGAGTCAATGATGGTTTTCTGCACAACTGTCAGATCAGCATCTTCCCCATGATTGTGAATTATTCTAAACCAAGACAGAGACTTTTTAAAGGCTCAGGGTACTTATGGAGGTGTTTGGATTACTGACCTGATTAGAATGTGACACTCTGAACCTACAATACTGGAGCTTTTCACAATATTCTCATTTTCTGAGTTTTTGAATTTGAGGTTTTCTAAAGCTGCAACTTCTAATCAGCAACATCCAAACAAATAAAAGCTTGAAATACACTGCCTGGCCAAAAAAAAGTCGCCACCTGGATTTAAGTAAGCAAACAGGTACGAGCCTCCTATTGGATAATTACTGCATGGGCGATTATCTTTCAGCTGGCAACAAGTTATTTAACCCCAACTGGTGCAATGACTTGCTTCTCATTTCCTAAACAACCATGTGGAAAGACACATCCGTGGTCGTGGAAAAGATGTCAGTCTGTCTGAGAAGGGTCAGATCATTGGCATCAAGAGGTGAAAACATCTAAGGAGATGCAGAAACTACTAAAACTGGGTTCAGAACAGTCCAACGCATTCTGAAAAACTGGAAGGATAGTGGACCATCGTCTTCCAGGAAGAAATGTGTCCGGAAAGGCAGATGAAGTGATGCAGCATCATGCCTAGTGCTACTGTATGAGCCTGTGGGGGCAGTGTGATGATCTGGGGTTGCTGCAGTTGCTCAGGTCCAGGTTCAGCAACAGTATGAGCTCAGATAATGAGGTCAGCTGATACCTGAATATACTGAATGAGCAGGTTATTCCATCAATGGATGTTTCTTTCCTGATGGCACGGCCATATTCCAAGATGACAATGCCAGAATTTATCGGGCTCAGATTGTGAAAGATGGTTCAGGGATCATCAGACATCATTTTCACACATGGATTGGCCCCCACAGAGTCCAGACCTGAACCCCATTGAGAATCTTTGGGATGTGCTGTGGTCAGACTCTACAATCATCATCAAGATCTTGGTGAAAAATTGATGCAACAGGATGCAAATAAATCTTTTGACATTGCAGAAGCTTATCGAAACAATGTCACAGCGAACGCGTGCCGTAATCAAAGCTAAAGGCGGTCCAACAAAGTATTAGAGTCAATTACCTTTTTTTTTTGGCCAGGCGGTGTATATTGAATCACATATTATTTGTGTAAACAATACGCAAATTGCACCTTTTAAGTTAAATTACAGAAATACAAGAACTTCTTCCTGATATTAAAATTATTTTGGGTAGTACCTTTATATGTGTAGCCTACATTATGGATGCACGATATTGGAATTTTGGCCGATATCCAATATGCCGATATTTTAAAAGTCATGTGGTTGATTACCGATATTAAAGCTGGAAAAAAATAAGCAGTCATTGCAAATAGCAGGTTTTATTTATCCGTTTTAGACACTCTGAAAAAATATTGATACACTGAAATATCGCAATACTTTCACATGCCAATATCAAATCAATATTTAAAAACACGGTATCAATCTATTTTACTTTCAAAATCTTGCGAGACTTCATCGTTCTGTTACAAACTCGTAATATTTTGTGAATTTTTTGCAAGATTTCATTAGAAAAACAGATCGATACCGCGTTTTTAAACGTCGATATATCACATATGACCATATCACAAAATTTGCGTGAATTCTCGCAAGATTTCGTAATAGAACAATGAAATAATGCAATATTTTATTAGCAAAATAGATCCGATACTGAGTTTTTAAATGTCAATATATCAGTATATGAAAATATCGCGATATTTCAGTGTATCAATATTTTTTCCCACCCTAGTGCGAGCTGCACGTTTCCGACCTTCTTAACACCTTAATCCCGAGGACTCAATGCATGGTCATCGCATATTAAACAATAATGAAACAGGGCACTGCTGTGGATTTCTACTATTACACCAGGTTTAGACCCTAATGTGCACAAAACATGATAAAAAGTTTATTTTAGTGCACAAATTAATGTTTGTTAATGTTAAAGTTGTACTTCCATGGTGATGTCATTAATATCTCTGTGTTCTCCATTATTATTGAATGCATTCTGCATCGTTTCTGTTTAAAAAAACCTTCTGGTATCTTTGTATCCAGCTGTATTTGTATACTAGAAGAGAGGCTTGTGGTCCAACGGCAGCTTTTCCGGGTCCTTCTCATGAACTTCCGTCTGATTGGCTGCCTCCCATCAGTGTATGAAGGAAGCTCCGCCCTCCGCTCTTATTTTGTTACAGACAGGAAATAGAGCCGACAAACAAGTTTGTTCCGCCATGCTAACAAACAGTTAGCTAATTAGCTTCTCAACTCCGAAGCTACAATCGTGCTGTCTTTACTTCTAGTGTGTAGTGGAGGGTTACCTGCCTTCCAATGGACAGATAGAAACCCCACGTGGGATACGCTATTTGCAATGTGACGTAGAAGTGCGAGGCTGTTCCCGATTCGCTCTTTTCTTCGTATTGTTTCTCTGATGAGAAAGCACAGTCGACTGGGGGGAACGCAACGCTAGCAAGTCAGCATGTGGAAGTAAACAAGGGGAAACCCTCCGTATTTCAGAAGGAGCAAGTTAAACGGGTTTTCAGTGGAAGGAGGCCTTTAAAAAACGATTTTTAATCTAAATGACATTCATGACGTTAAATTAGCAGAAATCATTGGTTTATATTGCTATAAAACTTCACCGCAGATGTTGCAGTCCTAAGAAAGTGGAGAAGCCACTGAAATGATACCAAGGTTTTTGTGAACTACATTACCCAGGTAACCTTTCTCCATGTTAAGCAATGGAGCTTTGACGCGTGGAGCGGAGGGAAGTGGGACGGACCGGTGTTCTTGGTTTGTCTGCCAGATGTTTTGAGTCGGATGGTTTTACTTGAAGTTCTGTGTTGTTTGGAAAACTACATTCGGTTGGGAAGAAAACAAAGTACATGACTAAGACAGCGGAGATACGAGTGGAACAGCAGCCTCCTGACTCAGATGAGGACATTTTTCCCACGTGAAACTTAGATGGTGTATGACTGAGTTCTTGTACTCTTTTTAAATTGTGATCATTTTTGCTGACTACATGCTAGTTGACATGCTCATTTGTGTTGACATGCCAGTTATTTACCTTTTTATATGAACAGATCACAATACAGCACTAAACCAAGGAAATTTATGATTCTACTGAATGTTTTTCTCATATTTTCACTGCATTTGTCTCTTTTGGCCTGATGTATACATTTCATTGTGTATTCACTCCTATATCATAGTTGCTATCTTCATTTTCATAGCTTGGTGTAAACTTGAGCCAAATTGAAACAATCTGATGCCTGGTGGATTTCACCTGCTGAAGGCTTTACTAAAGCTTGTGGAAAATCTTTTTCTTTTACTGAAAAAGTCGACTTTTTTTTAAAAGAAAGCTGCTAATCTGGCGGGCCAGATATCACTGCCTGTGGGCCGCCAGTTCCCGACCACTGCTCTAGGTTGGCATGGGAATTTGTCGTGCCAAACCATGGAGCTACTCATCACAAGTGGTTCGATTTCATCTTTGGAGGCAGATATGTGTGGACTTTGGTCCCGACAGCGTCATGAACCTCAGGATGGACCAGAACCGGCATTATGGCTGAAACCTGTCGCAATTCCCACCATGAAAACGCCTCACGGACAGGAAACACCGGCAGATAAACCCTCAGATGACACAGTCACGTCTCTGTGTCCTCATCTGAGTATGTCCAAACTTTAAAACTCACGCTTTCTTGATGTCATCTGCCGACGCCTCCCTCCGTACGCCCAGAATCTGGTAGTAGTCCACCATGATCGCAGGGTGGAGAACCTTCAGGAAGCTCGGTGCACCTGGAAGAGAGAGCCAGAAGCAATCAGAGCTGGTGATGCAGAGAGACGTTCATCAGGCATCAGAGTTCACACGAAAGGCTGCACTCACACAAGTCCCCCCCCCCCCCCCCCCCCCCACTCCAGACCCGGAGTTCCTGACCAGACTCAGAGTTCCTGATCAGACTCAGAGTTCCTGATCAGACTCAGAGTTAGTGAACCGGACCTGAGCTGGAACCTGCTGGCCATCATTCTGGGACTGGATCATGGTAACTCCACAGTAAACATTACATCCAGCTCGCTGATGGTCTAACTGGTTTAACTGGTCTGACTGGTCTTTACGTGGTGCAGTCGTGGAGTGTCGGACATCTCAAACATACCAACATCACACACTGATCTGAAACCTGTGGTTCCGGCTCAGGAGAACCGGACCAGCAGAAACCTGGACCTGCAGGCCCCTGGACTCACCGTTCCTGCCCGCTTTACCTCCTAAAAGAACCGAGTCCGGACCGGGACCATCCAGAAACCCCACTAAAGTCCAAACGTAAAGCGGAGCGAGGCTGCAGTGAGAGACGCGGTTCTGGTTCTGGTTCTGGTTTCGGCGAGCCTGGCAGGAGGCGGGCTGAAGCGTTAGCTTAGCGGAGCTCGGCGGTAAACATGACCCGCTGTGGGCTCAGCTCGGTCGGTCTCACCCGGAACCGTCGGTGTCGCTGGTCTCGGCTGATGTTCGGATCACTCCGGGTCTATCGGGCTCCACAGGTGCTGCTAAAGTTCGGCATGTCCCCCAGAGTCCAGATTTCACGAATTAGCAGCAACATCCAGGATCAATTACATCTTCTTCACCGCCTTATGGCGACAGCTCCTCCAGAGCTCGGGTTCATTGCCGCCCCCTGCTGGACAGGAGCGGCACCGCAGCGCACACGCCTGCTGAATCTATTCATGTCTCTAACTTCTGAACTTTTTCAGCATTCTGTGACGTCATATACATTCTGCTGGACATCTTTTGGCCCCCTTCAGGCCAAGCTGAAAAATTTCAGCCCAAAGCATTCCAAACCCCATCCACCACAACCTTGCTGGTTTCACCCACCTGCATGTGTACCTGCTATGATGGTCTAGTGCAGGGGTCTGCAACCTTTACAATCCAAAGAGCCATTTTTGCCCTAACCCAGCGAAACAAAAGTCACACAACCGCGGTGAAGTTGGATTTTGGATATTCGCCAGCAGTCAGCAGCGTCTTGCTCTCGTCTGATCTGATTCGGGCTCTCTGATTTCAGCCAGCCGCTCTCTACCTGCTCCCTCTACCTCCCTCCTCCCACACCTAGCAAATGACTTAGGGACCGTCAGCAAATTTCCAAACGATAACCAAATTGTATCTTTCTTTTTCAATACTTTCCAGGTCATGTGACCCACTGATACAAAATGTGTTAAATTGTTCTACTAGACTGGGAAGATGGGGCACACTCATTTTTGATCCCATTTTTATTCACTTTTTTTTTTTTTTGTAATTTTTTAACTGTAAATTTATGATTATCCGTCGGGCGGATGAGGCACACTCATTTTAATCTCATTTCATGTATTTTTTAGATATTTTTTGAACTGTAAATTCATGATATTCGGTAATATTCGGTAAAATGGGTTCACTATTGTATACGCTATGATTAATTAAAAGCTTTAAATATAAATATCATTATACATCAGCTGTGAAAGTAATGGGGCAGAAAAAACATCCTCCAATCTCTGCATTCCTTAACTTTTTCATTTTGGGTGTGTGTGTTGGGGAGTGGAGGAAGGGGTGTGTGGTGTGGTAGCAATGGTGGGTGCCTTGGTGCCCAGTGTGGGGGCCAGAGGCATGGGGTGGATGATGGCCTGTGCCAGGTGGCCATCATGGGGGCCTGGTCCTCCTGGGTGTTTTCCTGGCCCTCTGTCTGGTTCAGGTGGGTGCTCCTGGGCTTGGGGCTCCTTGGAGGGTCGTGACCTCCATGCTGTGCCGGTCCTGGGTGCTGGCACACAGCGGGGTAGTGGTTGCTGGTCTCGGCCTGCTGGGGCAGTCCTATGGCCTGAAGCTGTAGGGGGGCTTTGGCAGTGGCTTCCATCCGTTGCCTTGTGGGTGGATGCATGTCCATCTCTTTGGGGTGGGGGCTGGGGTGTTTGCTGGCTGCTGGTGGCCCTGCAGGCTTCCTACAGCCCTTGTGGTGACGAGGTTGTATCTGCATGACTGCACCCACTGTAGCACACTTTTTATCTGTCACTCCTTTTGTTTTCTTAACATTCTCTTTCCTCTGTTAAGGTCCAGTGACATAATGTAAAATATAGTTATAAACAAGCATTCATAAAAACAAAACTAAACTAAACTTCAGAGTATCAAGAGGAGCAGTTCAAGTTTTTTAAAGCTCCCCTTAGCAAAAAGAAAAAGAAAGAAAGAGAACAACAACAAAAAAACCCTGTTCAAACGAAACAAAGCAGGCTGACAACATTTCTGCCTGCAACGATACCAGACGGGGGATTTTTTTTTTAAAGGGGGAGGGGGAAAGGACAAATGCTGAAAAGCCAAAACGTGTGGGTGGAATAAATTACCTGTGCAAATTCAGCGTGCACTGACTCACTCTTCTCCCGTTCTAGTAGAAATGACAAAAGAATAAAAATGAACTTAAACTGGGATAAAAACG
>JALJCO010013049.1:0-124827 GCA_023101725.1 Atherinomorus stipes | reverse complement strand
GCTGTCTGCGTTGTGTTCTGGGTTGTCCTCAAGTAGACACAGGGGCATGGACTGGTCTCAATGCAGTTTATTCTCTGCGGTCACAAACAATTTGGCAGTGAGTGTTGTGTGGCATCTCATTAGCATCTCAGTCAAATCCAGCATTGCTCTGACCTTACACTCAATTTTAGTCATTTTTAACATTTTTAACATCTTTTCATTAGGAAAAACTAAAAACAAATGTAATCACAACAAATACAAAATACAATATAACAGATATTTCCAGTTGGAAAATGCGTTGGAAATTTCCCTTTAGTCATACATGTAAAACCATTGTGTTAACTACCCATGTATCCATTCATCTCAAATTAATTTGCACACAAAGAAATCATACCTGCGGTCACAAACAATTTGGCAGTGAGTGTTGTGTGGCATCTCATTAGCATCTAAAAAGAAAACATCATGTCAATGCATTGTAAATGGTCCGCCGGACGGCTAGCTTAACACGTGCTGCAGCAACCGACAGACGGCAAATAATATTGAAAAACAAACGGCTCATAACTCGTTGAAACTTCTGCGAGACTCACTCGACATCATTAGTATTCTTATACGACAGTTATTCAACAAATAAATGATAACAGCAACTTATATATTCATTTTATTACCGGAGAGACCGGATGTGAACTCACCTCAGTCAAATCCAGCATTGCTCTGACTGAGATCAGCCTTGCGCTGCACACGTCTCTGTCCGCTGACGTCACACACACACACTGCTCTAACTCGACTCGCAGGCAGGACGAAGCGAAAAAGAAAAAGAAACTCCCAATAGTATAAAAGGGAATATTCTTGGTGGAATTCATAAGTATACACCTGAACCTGCTACATTCACCCCCCCTGAATTCCACCAAAATAATGACACCCCTGACTTCTATAGTGGCATAAAGGTGCATGAATGTAACCATACCTGGACCAAATAACGATGATATCTCATCCCACAGTTCAGTAAGAAACTATCCGTAAAGCGGATCAAGAGAAAGGAGAAGGTTGATCAGGCCCTCACCCCCTCAGGAACATAAAGGTGCAGCCTACACCCCTAAATACCTGGTCCCCTGGTTGGAAAACTTCACCATATAGTTTCACATTCAAGAAAGAAAGAAAAATAGAAAGGCAAAACCTGTTTCCCAAAGAAAACCCGTAACAGTGTGCACTATAAATCAAGCTTACTGAGGCAAGGAAAGGCCCCATATAACAGGTCTCTGAACCATACTCTCAATGAGCCTATTGACGGACCTAACCACCCTCCCAGTCCTTGTCACAACCCTGCCTCGTACTCTGTTATTAACCCCAGCAGTCTGAGTCACATCAGAGTCAGCAGGTGAGCAGGCTTGAGTGGGAGCTGAGTCAGTCGGACTTGTAACGTCAGCAGGTGCACTCGACTGAACAGGGCCTGGGGCAGACATAGTCTCTTCAGTTGAACCAGCCACGTCTTCATAAGTGTGAGTCTCATCCCCGAGCCTGGGAATAGAAGCCTCTTTGGCTGCTGAAGCCTCAGCAGCTCGACCTGGGTCTGACAGAACCCATGAGGACGTCCGTGCCAAGGAAGACTCTCGCTCTATGTTGCTCAGACTATCCGCATCTCCACAGACACTAGTGCCTTCAACTTCTGAAGAGCTGTACAGAGACTGACTCTCCAGGATGTCCTGAACAGGAAGGAAGCTCACATCAAGCAAAAGGTTCCTGTGCACAACCTTGCTCCGGCCAGAGGCGTCGCTGATCTTGTAGATGTGAGTCTTTGGGTTCTGCTCCACTACTGTATACACTGCAGGTTCCCACTTGTCGGCCAGCTTCTTTTTTCCCTTCTCTCCTTTGTTTGCGAGCAGCACGCGGGCTCCAACATGCAGCGAAACCCCTCTGACCTTTTTGTTGTACTGACGGGCCTGGTGTTCCTGCTCTTTGGTGGTGTGCTGCTGGGCGATGTTGGCAGCCTCAGACAGGTATGACAGCAGGGTCCTCGAGTAACTGCTGAAGTCTGTCACAGTGAGGTCGTGCAGAACAGACTGAAAGACAACATCAACCGGGAGTCTTGGTATGCGGCCAAACATCAAGTGAAAGGGTGCATAGCCAGTCGTCTCATGAGCAGTCGCGTTGTAAGCAAATGTTAGTGTCTGGATCTGCTGTGGCCATTCTTGCTTGGCTCTCAGGGGGAGGCTCCGTATCATGTTGCCCAGTGTACGGTTAAAGCGCTCCGTGCCCCCATTGCCCATGGGGTGATATGCCGTGGTGTGAGATTTCGCCACCCCTGACAGCTGTAACAACTCAGACACCAGCTCACTCTCAAAACCAGGGCCCTGGTCAGAATGGATGCGCTGAGGGAACCCATAGACACAAAAGACGCAGTCCCATAATTTTCTGGCTATCTGCTTGGCGGTCTGGTTCCTGCATGGAAAGGCAAAGGCCATTTTTGTAAAGTGGTCTGTCGCCACCAGCACATCAACAGAGTTCTTGTTCTTATCCTCTGCCGACCAAAAATCGATGCAGACCAGTTCCATGGCAGCTGAGGTTTTAATGCTTTCCAATGGGGCCCGTGCCGAGGGCTCTGGGGACTTGGCAAGTACACACCTCTCACAGCATCTCACATGCTCCCTCGTGTCTCTCTCCATATTGGGCCAGAAGAAGCGCTGTCTCGCCAGATGTAGTGTCCTTGCCTGTCCTTGATGCCCCGCCAAGTCATGAACTCCCTTCAAGGCATCGCCCCTCAAGCTGGCTGGCAGCAGCAACTGGAATCTTTTTATTCCACTCACAGGATCCTTCATCTCTCTGTACAGGACACCATCCCGAATGATTAGCCTCTCCCAGTGTTTCAGTAATGCCAATGAACTGGGGCCCATACTGTGCCTTTCCCGTCTGGATGGGCGACGTCTGTGGACCACAAAGGGAAGGACTGCAGATATAGTGGGATCCTGAAGCTGCTTAATTTCCAGTTCACGCAAGGTGAATGAGGGCAGGGTACACTGGCCTGCAGGTTGCAGCTGTTGGACATGATGGCTGAGACAAAGAGCCCTGTTCTCCACACCAGTCCTCCAGCAACTGTGAGAAGCCAGGGCAGCTTTGACTTCAGCTGCACTGTAGGAGCCTGTGGCGTCACAGTGTGGCTCGTGCTGTCGAACCGCCTGGAGATTTTGGACGCCCCATCTGAATGCGTGTTGCACCTCCTCCGCCTCTGTACCGTCAGCCTCCTGCACTAGGCTGCCATATGGCTCTTGGATTAGACGCCTGCTGACTGAAGTAGTGAAGGGGTCTCGACTGAGTGCATCCGCCACAACATTCTTTGGGCCTGGGATGTATTTCAGGTCAAAGTTGTATGAGGACAGTTTGGCCACCCACCTCTGTTCATACGCATCGAGCTTGGGCTTGGTCATGATGTGGGTCAGTGGGTTGTTGTCTGTCCACACTGTAAAGTCATGTCCCTTTAACCAGTGACTGAACTTCTCAGAGACACTCCACTTCAGGGCCATGAACTCAAGACGATGAACAGGGTATCTTTGCTGCGACTTGCTGAGGGTCTTACTGGCAAAGGCAATGGGGCGTGCCTTGTCCCCCCCTGCTGGCAATTGTGACAGTACAGCCCCAAGCCCGTCTAGGGATGCATCAACTGACAGGATGAATGGTCTTGAGAAGTCAGGATGGGCCAATACAGCACAATTGAGTAGATCTGTCTTTAGCTTCTGGAAAGCCAGCTCGCATTCAGGAGTCCAATCTGCCACGGTCAGCTTCCTGTACGTGCCGGCACCTCCGCCACTCTGACCAGTCCGGCCTCTCCTCTTCTGGCCAGCCGTCAGGGCAAACAAAGGCTTTGCAATGGCCGAACAGCAGGGAATGAAAGACTGGTAGAAGAACACCATGCCAAGAAAAGACTTCAGCCTCTTCACAGATGGGGTTTGACCATCCTCCTCCATCAGAGCCTCCCTTGGCATCTTGCAGATAACATCAACTTTGGTGGGGTCCACCGCAACCCCACTTTGGTCGATGACGTGACCAAGGAACCTCACTGACCTCATTAGAAGATGGCATTTCTTGGGGCTCAGTTTGAGGTTGTTGTCTCTAAGCTTACTGAAGACCACTCGGAGCCTGCTTAGCGCTTCCTCTTCAGTGGGCGCAAAGACGAGCAGGTCGTCCAAGTAGCAGAGCAGGCTGGTGAAGTTGAGGCTGCCAAAGATACTCAGCATCATACGCATGAATGATGCTGGGCTGTTACAAAGTCCCTGCGGCATCCTGTTGTATTCGTACAAACCAACAGGTGTTGTGAAGGCAGTGTACTTCTTGTGGTCTTCACGCATTGGGATGTTATAGAAGCCGGAGGTCAGATCCATTGTACTGAAGACAGCATTACCTCCCAGTGCTGCGAGGCAATCGGCCTGATGAGGCAGAGGGTGGGCATCTTTTAAAGTCCGTGCATTCAGCCACCTGAAGTCTGTGCAGATCCTGAGCCCACCATCTTTCTTCCACACCATGACGAGAGGGGACGCATACTCGCTGATGGACTTGCGGATGATCCCCCTCTCCTCCATATCTGAGAGCACGCGTCGTAGCTGTTGGTAGTGTGCAGGAGGAACTCTTCGATAGGGCATACGAAATGGCCGATCGTCTGTCAGGCGAATGCTGTGCACAAACTCCCTGGCCTCACCACAATCAAGTGAGTGTCTGGAGAAGATGTCTTCGTACTCTCCAACCAGCTCGACAAGACGTCTCTTCGACAGGAGGCTGGCTTGGCATGAGTCAATGTCTAAATCGCCCAGCCCCAGATTAGACAGGTGTTCTTTGAGGTCAGCATCTGTGACAGCTGACCCAGGAACACTTCCTGGCTCCCTGCCCTTCGTTTCACACAGACCTTGCTGAATGTTGAAATCCTCCACAGCAAGACACGGGAACACATCAGCAACGATGGCATTACGTCTCAATGTGATTGGCTTCGACGAAAGATTAGTCATTTTTAAGGGCACCCACCTATCTGCCCACATAGACGTGATGACACGACCCACAAGGACATCCCGTGGACTGGACCTGGAAGCACATGGCTCCACAACGACTGTGCTGCCTGGAGACATCGGCGCCTTGCTGGACAGCCTGCCCCACACCAGGTGTTCATGCCGCGGTTCAAGTGTGACAGCATGAGGTAGCTTCACAGGGCCGATCTTGTCTGGGACATCCTCACTCTTCCATCTTGTGGTGCAGGACAGCATATCAAGGAACTGGTCACAGTCTGACGGCACCCTCTTGCCTCCTGCTGATATAAGTCTCCAGTAGTTATCATCGCTTTTCATGGTGCGTGCAAGGTGCTTGAGGACATTTGAGCCAATGATGAGCTCATCACACTGGCCCGGAACTAGAAGGACAGGAACAGCGCACTTTACTCCATACACAGACAGCACCAAGTCATAAACACCTTTGGGACGTGTCTGTTTTCCCCCACATCCAACAAGCACAATTCTTTCGGCTGATTCAGGCTCTTCAAGAAGGACTCCCGCCGCTCTGAGTGATGCTTCAGCCCCTTCACTCATTGTACAAGCCATGGATCCTGAGTCGATCATGCCCTTCAGCTCCACCTTGTCATTTACCACAACTTGGGCATAGAACAATTCACTGAAGGCTGGAACCTCCGTAGACCTTTGAACCACGACCTGAAGCCCTTCTTGCACAGCTGAACAGGCGTTAACGTAGATTAGCTCCAAGTCCTCGTCTCCAGTGAGGGTTTTGTGTTGACTCCCCACACTTCCCCTCTCCAAATGTGGGTTCTCTAGTTTCCCGCCGGCGGCCCCCGTCTGGCATCAGCCTGGTCCACCCGTCTCCGTCCATATTTGTCACAATCCTTCTTCCAGTGACCAGGAGTGAAACACGCAAGGCACAGGTTTTCTCTCCTGCAATGTGCGAGTGTGGAATGGCTGACATCATCACAGACCCGACAGCTCCTCCTCTGAAGGGGTCTTTGAGCATATGATGGTTCCTGTGCAGGGGTCTGCATGTTCTGACGCACCACCATGCGATCTAGAAGACTGATCAGTGCATTTATGCTGTCCACACCAACAGCTGAGGCGATGGCTGGAGCGGTGTGACTGGGCTGGGGAGCTGGAAAGCATGCTGGCGACTGTGCATGTTGGGGAAAAGACAGTGTCTGGGAGGGCTGAGGCATGTGAGCAGCTGGGGGGTTGGGCACAAACTGTTCTGCTGTAGGTGAAAGCTGTGATGTGGGTGTCTGAACTGATGCGTTGGCAAATGCAGTGGCCTGGGGTGGAATGAGCCCCTGGGAAAAGGGTAGCTGAAACTGGGGCTCTGCTGGCGCTGGTTGAGACACCTCCGACTCTCGTGACATGGCTGACTGGGTGTGAGTGACTATGTGTCTCTGTGGAGCATGAGAACTGGTCAAAGTGCGCATCCTGAGTTCCCTCTGGTACGCGTCAATGCGCTCCTGGACCTCGCTCGTGGTCCACTCCTCGGCTGCCTTAAAGCTGAGTCTGTTTGAGAGTATGGGGTCTGGGCAAAACTTGATGAACATCATGCATACTTCACGCCCTGGGTCTTCAACACTGCGTCTCTGTCTCTGTAGGCACTCGTCAGCAATGTCAATGGCATTATTCAGCCTGATCCAGTACTCCATCACCCCCTCATCCCGCAGTGGCCTGGTGTTATAAAAGTCAGCCATTGGCATGGATGAATAGGTCAACTCACTGAAGTGTTGTTTCAGTATGTCATAGACAAAGTCAGGAGTTGCATCAGAGGATTTATGTCGTAGAGTAACCCGTACTACATCTCTAGCCTTTCCCTGCAGCCTAGCCAATATCTCCTGTGGCTGCTGCTGCACCGGAACATTACTTTTACGGAAATATGCCTCTACCATTTCCACCCATTCTCTAACAGAGCACTTATCACTGCTATCACCCCTATAAATAGGTGGCTCCTTAGCATCAGATTGCATCACCAGCCTTACACCAGACAGGTTAAACTCAGTAGGTTGCTGTTCAAGTTGTGAACACCCCTTTTTCACAGGTGTGTCGTGTGCTGATGCATCCCTATTACGTTGCAGCTGGTCTGCAATAGACTGGCCAATTTGGCTGGCTGACTCTGTAATGAGGGCTCTTACATTATCATGAAAAGCTGATGGGGTATGCTGCTCACTCAGGGGAGGACTTGGTGGAAACTGGACGCAACTGGAACTCGCCCTGGGTGTTCTCAACCCCCCCACATCTGGTGACTTAACCTCGTCCTTGAATAACCTCCCCCTCCCAAACCCCATCGTAGCATACATATGCCCATCAGAAACGTCCGGACTCACTGGTGTATTTACTGTGTCCATAGTACAATACTAGGATGAAACAATGTAGTCCCCACGGCGATCGAAGTGGCGTCGATGCTTGAAGAATCCAGAGGGTCACGGCACCAATGTAACCCCACTTTGCTGTCTGCGTTGTGTTCTGGGTTGTCCTCAAGTAGACACAGGGGCATGGACTGGTCTCAATGCAGTTTATTCTCTGCGGTCACAAACAATTTGGCAGTGAGTGTTGTGTGGCATCTCATTAGCATCTCAGTCAAATCCAGCATTGCTCTGACCTTACACTCAATTTTAGTCATTTTTAACATTTTTAACATCTTTTCATTAGGAAAAACTAAAAACAAATGTAATCACAACAAATACAAAATACAATATAACAGATATTTCCAGTTGGAAAATGCGTTGGAAATTTCCCTTTAGTCATACATGTAAAACCATTGTGTTAACTACCCATGTATCCATTCATCTCAAATTAATTTGCACACAAAGAAATCATACCTGCGGTCACAAACAATTTGGCAGTGAGTGTTGTGTGGCATCTCATTAGCATCTAAAAAGAAAACATCATGTCAATGCATTGTAAATGGTCCGCCGGACGGCTAGCTTAACACGTGCTGCAGCAACCGACAGACGGCAAATAATATTGAAAAACAAACGGCTCATAACTCGTTGAAACTTCTGCGAGACTCACTCGACATCATTAGTATTCTTATACGACAGTTATTCAACAAATAAATGATAACAGGAACTTATATATTCATTTTATTACCGGAGAGACCGGATGTGAACTCACCTCAGTCAAATCCAGCATTGCTCTGACTGAGATCAGCCTTGCGCTGCACACGTCTCTGTCCGCTGACGTCACACACACACACTGCTCTAACTCGACTCGCAGGCAGGACGAAGCGAAAAAGAAAAAGAAACTCCAAATAGTATAAAAGGGAATATTCTTGGTGGAATTCATAAGTATACACCTGAACCTGCTACATTTGTTCCAGACGAAATAATAATAATGACAGAATAATTTCATAAGAAAAAAAAAGAAATATTCTCCGCTAACAAAATACTGATGCGGTGGGGGCTGAGCACAGGTGAGGATGATCCAACTCCGCGGAAAGGATAACAATACTAAGGCGGAGAAATTATTTGCTGCTGTGTTAACCATACAAGACATGTCGGAGAGACACGAACACTTATTTATCAGATGTAAGTATGGGGGCTGGTGCACTCGCGTGCAGAAACTCCGCTGTGATGAGGAATTTAATTAAGATGTGGGATGCGACGGAGGGAGGGAGGGAGAGACGTGACATGCGCGTCGCTCCAGATCTGGTTTACTGTCTGGGTTGATGGTAAACTCAGTAAATATTCACATCGTATTAAGTTGTTGAACGGCAGTTTGTGAACCTGCTGGTTATTATCTGCCCCCGATAACATCTGTTCAGCCGCCGAGGCGCTGACCGACTTCTCCCTCTTTTTTCTGCGGGCTGCGGATGACGCGTCGGGAACGGAGCTTTGAAAAGAATATTGTGTTTAATCAGCTGCTTCCTCAGATCAGACGTGTTCCCGCCGCTGGCATCACAAATAATGCAGCGAATTTGATGTTTTAGAGAAGTGAAGCAGGACTGAACATGCGGCTGCTGCTGATGTCATGCTGCGATGCAACGTTCACGTGCGGCACAGAAAAAACAAACTCTTCCACTACCTCACATTAAAAAGGATGCATTTAGGTACCGAAACATGGTACCGTTTGATTTTACGTGAATCGGTACCCGGTAGTACCGACGGAGTTCGGTAGGTACCAATAAAAGTACCGATTTCGGTACCCATCCCTAACCTTAACCTGAACTTTGATGGCATGTAAACGTAGTGATCGATGAGTTATCCAGGGTACTACTCATCTGTGGAGGCAGTTTCAACGTATTTCATCCCGTACATCGTTTATACCGACCACCTCTACTTGTAATGTTTACAGATCACTGTTGTGGTGCTCCAGGAAAGGGTTAACTTTACCTGCATGGATTACATATCTATGCTCTCCTGCTACCAGGGAAACTGAATAAAGAGAATCCCGGCCTCAGTGAAGATTTAGATTTGATGGCTTTCTGACAAGTTCATCTAAAATCATCTAATCGTGATGTTGGTGTTTAACTTCAGGAGCAGAAACAGAAAAACACTTTGAACTCGTCGTGTGTTCGACTCCCAGAAGAAGGTCAGTGGACCGAAAGTTCTTAAAAGGTCACTAGAACCGACTTATGTGTCATCTAGGCCCGATCTCAGTTCCCTTAGCCCATTAGCCCATCCCCCGCTTTATGCGTTCATTTGTAGGAGTAGGGGTGCCTCAGTCCTGTTAGGACAGAGGAGTAGGGGTGCCTCAATCATGTTAGGACAGAGGAGTAGGGGTGCCTCAATCATGTTAGGACAGAGGAGTAGGGGTGCCTCAATCATGTTAGGACAGAGGAGTAGGGGTGCCTCAATCATGTTAGGACAGAGGAGTAGGGGTGCCTCAGTCCTGTTAGGACAGAGGAGTAGGGGTGCCTCAGTCCTGTTAGGACAGAGGAGTAGGGGTGCCTCAATCATGTTAGGACAGAGGAGTAGGGGTGCCTCAATCATGTTAGGACAGAGGGGTAGGGGTGCCTCAATCATGTTAGGACAGAGGGGTAGGGGTGCCTCAATCATGTTAGGACAGAGGAGTAGGGGTGCCTCAATCATGTTAGGACAGAGGGGTGGGGGTGCCTCAGTCCTGTTAGGTCAGAGGGGTAGGGGTGCCTCAGTCCTGTTAGGACAGAGGAGTAGGGGTGCCTCAGTCCTGTTAGGACAGAGGAGTAGGGGTGCCTCAATCATGTTAGGACAGAGGAGTAGGGGTGCCTCAATCATGTTAGGACAGAGGGGTAGGGGTGCCTCAATCATGTTAGGACAGAGGAGTAGGGGTGCCTCAATCATGTTAGGACAGAGGGGTGGGGGTGCCTCAGTCCTGTTAGGTCAGAGGGGGTAGGGAGTGCCTCAGTCCTGTTAGGACAGAGGAGTAGGGGTGCCTCAGTCCTGTTAGGACAGAGGAGTAGGGGTGCCTCAATCATGTTAGGACAGAGGAGTAGGGGTGCCTCAATCATGTTAGGACAGAGGAGTAGGGGTGCCTCAATCATGTTAGGACAGAGGAGTAGGGGTGCCTCAATCATGTTAGGACAGAGGAGTAGGGGTGCCTCAGTCCTGTTAGGACAGAGGGGTAGGGGTGCCTCAATCATGTTAGGACAGAGGAGTAGGGGTGCCTCAATCATGTTAGGACAGAGGGGTGGGGGTGCCTCAGTCCTGTTAGGTCAGAGGGGTAGGGGTGCCTCAGTCCTGTTAGGACAGAGGAGTAGGGGTGCCTCAGTCCTGTTAGGACAGAGGAGTAGGGGTGCCTCAATCATGTTAGAACAGAGGGGTAGGGGTGCCTCAATCATGTTAGGACAGAGGAGTAGGGGTGCCTCAATCATGTTAGGACAGAGGGGTAGGGGTGCCTCAGTCCTGTTAGGTCAGAGGGGTAGGGGTGCCTCAATCATGTTAGAACAGAGGGGTAGGGGTGCCTTAGTCCTGTTAGGACAGAGGGGTAGGGGTCTCTCAGTCCTGTTAGGTCAGAGGGGTAGGGGTCTCTCAGTCCTGTTAGGTCAGAGGAGTAGGGGTCTCTCAGTCCCGTTAGGTCAGAGGGGTACCACTGAATCCAGGAGGTTCTGCTAGACAAACGACTTCCAGTTCTGACCCGGTTTTTGTTGTTGATGTGGTGAGCCATCTCCTCCACCTCCCTGTTGCTGGCCGGTGGCCTGTCGGGACCCGGTGGCCTGTCGGGACCCGGTGGCCTGTCGGGACCCGGTGGCCTGTCGGGACTCGGCCCTCGCTCCACCAGCAGGGCTGCAGTGAGGAGGCGGTGGACCACCATGTCGGCATAGCGACGGATGGGAGAGGTGAAATGTGTGTAGCGGTCCAGAGCCAGACCTGAACCAGAACAGAACAGTTTTTAGTGTGCTCGCCTCTTAAGGTTGTTTCAGATGAAAACTAGAACGGAGATTACCGTAATGGTAGAACTGGTCTACGGGCTCTGCTCCGGTGGAGAAGTACACCGCCTGGGACATGGCCTGGGTGGCCATCATCCTGAGCAACCTGTTCACCAGAGGGTCCTGCTGGTCCACGGCTCGGTCCAGAGAGTCAGCCAAGGTCTTGTTGGTCCTGCAGGAGCAGAAGGAGGAGGTCAGAGAGGAGCGCAGACTCCGGCTGAAGCCCGGCATACACCGTGTGATTTTTGGCCACTTTTGAGCCGATTATTCAGTCGTGTGACACTTTTGGCCAAATCATTCACACAATTTGAGTTGGAGCTGCGAGCAGCGATTGAAAATATGGCCCAGTGTATCCCAGGCTTTAGGAACCGGCAGTCTCCAGACCTGGTGTCGATGGTGAAGCCGCGGGCCTGGGCCGTGTCCACCAGCTGGCGGAACAGGTCCTGCCGCGGCGGCGGGTGGCGCCTCAGCAGGGCCTGGGAAGGGAAGACCTCCTGGATTTTGCGCGCCACCCAGTGGTTGGCGTAGATCATGCACTCTGCCACGGTCTCGTGGACCTCCAGGGGCTGCCGGGGGACCAGGGCCGTGATGTTCCTGTCCTGGTCCAGCTGGGCTCGAACCTTCGAGAAGAACAAACACACCAAACTGAGTCCAGCACCGCGTAACGGGACCAAATCAAGACATTTTCATAGCTACGTTCGGACAGAATTCACCTCAGATTTTGTTCCTTGAACTACCCCTCTCGAGGGAACCGTTTCACTTTGCATTCGCACATCGGGGATCTTGACAGGGACCAATGCGACGCAACCCTCTGTGACAGACGTGTTACTTTTGCGTCCCAACAAATTAAAACAAACCCGCGAAAAGTAGAAAGAAGACAACACCGCTGTTTTCATGTCTGCATGACGGGATTATCAATCACAGACGATCACATCAGGAGTCTAACATCGAAAATGGAAGAGCTCAGAAAGAGCAGAGGGAGAAGACTACCGGAAGGCGATACCGATATATGCGTCGGTTGTATCCAGCGCTGTAAATTTTGTTCCACTCATCTTTGCAGAATTGTTGTAATTCAGCCACATTGGAGGCTTTTCCAGCATGAACCGCCTTTTTAAGGTCATGCCACAGCATCTCAATGGGATTCTGGTGGGGGCTTTGACTAGGCCACTCCAAAGTCTTCATGTTGTTGTTCTTAAGCCATTCAGAGGTGGACTTGCTGGTGTGTTCTGGATCATTGTTCTGCTGCAGAACCCAAGTGCGCTTCAGCTTGAGGTCACCAACAGATGGCCGGACGTTCTCCTTCAGGATTTTTTGGTAGAAGCAGAATTCATGGTTCCATTTACCACAGCAAGTCTTCCAGGTCCTGAAGCAGCAAAACAGCCCCAGACCATCACACTACCACCACCATGTTTTACTGTTGCTATGATGTTCCTTTTCTGAAATGCCGTGTTACTTTTACGCCAGATGTAATGGGACCTCCACCTTCCAGAAAGTTCCACTTTTGTCTCGTCAGTCCACAGAGTATTTTCCCAAAAGTCTTGGGGATCATCAAGATGCTTTCTGGCTAAACTGAGACGAGCCTTTATGTTCTTTTTGCTCAGCAGTGGTTTTGGTCTTGGAACTCTGCCATGCAGCCATTTTTGCCCCCCAGTCTCTTTCTGATGGGGGAGTCATGAACACTGACCTTCATTGAGGCAAGTGAGTCCTGCAGTTCTTGGATGTTGTTCTGGGGTCTTTTGTGACCTCTTGGATGAGTCGTCGCTGTGCTCTTGGGGTCATTTTGGTCGGCCGGCCCCTCCTGGGAAGGTTCACCACTGTTCCATGTTTTCACCATTTGTGGATAATGGTTCTCACTGTGGTTCTCTGGAGTCCCAAAGCTTTAGAAATGGCTTTGGAACCTTTTCCAGACTGATAGATCTCAATGACTTTGTTTCTCATTTGTTCCTGAATTTCTTTGGATGGCAGCATGATGTCTAGCTTTGGAGGATCTTTTGGTCTACTTCACTTTGTCAGGCAGGTCCTATTTAAGTGTTGATTGAGAACAGGTGTGGCAGTAATCAGGCCTGGATGTGGGTAGAGAAATGTGTGTGTGGGGGGGGATCTCTATTTCACACAGGGCCATGTAGGTTTGGATTATTTCCCCCTTACTATATAAGTCTTCATTTAAAAACTACATTTTGTGTTAACTTGTGTTATCTTTTTCTAATATTTAAATTTGTTTGATCTGAAACATATAAGTGAAAAAAAAAAAAAAATCAGGAAGGGGGCAAACATTTTTTCACACAACTGTATGACCGTGATGAGAGAAAACTGGTAAGCTAGCTTTTATAATAGCTTTGAACTAAAGAGATGAGAACCTCAGTTTTGTATCAGATCATCTGGGGCATGAATTCGTCTCTATCGCAGACGATTGCGTCAAACATGGTTCCTGTCAAGGTCCTTCCTCATGTGCGAACACAAACTGATGGGGAAGGTAGTTCTGACAACTAAACTCCAGACGGGGAGTTACAGGAACTGATCCTAGAACCTCTCTGTCCGAATGCCCCTTATGTTGTGGCAGATTCGGTACCTCCACCCCCTCCAGCTCCAGCGCCCCTCCTCGGTCCCTCTGCGCCCGCAGGTGTCGGGCGACGCGCGTCAGCATCTCCAGCGCCTGGACCAGCTCGGCCAGCTTCCCGTCCCTCTCCTCTGAGCCCAGCCGGGCCAGCTCCGGGACCTCGGCCTCGCCCCCGTCCAGGAGCGCCTGGGCCAGCTCGTAGTGCAGCTGGTAGGAGGACCGGATCAGCGTGCGACCGAACCACACCTTGGTGACGGCGAGGGTCTGAGCATCCAGTTCCCACAGGACACTCATGGCGTACCTGGATGTGGGAGGAAAACCGTTTCACCGACGGCCTGAACGGGTCGGAGTCCACCAACCTGGCTTCAGCTCCACCCACCTGTCCACTCCTCCCAGCAGCGAGCAGAGGTCGGCGCTGAGGACGGCCGGCAGCATGTCGTACCTGCGGTCCGCCAGGTAGTAGGTGGTGGCTCTGTGGAGACCGAAGAGACGCTGCACATTTACCGCCTGTTTTCATGCAACGGTCACGAATCTAAAGATTCACTTCTTTGAAATTAGTCGGGACAAATATATTTAACATCTTAATTAAGAATATTTAAAGGGGAAGTTCAGTTTTTTCAACCTGGACCTATTTTCTAGCATGAAATACGTTCATTTACTCATCCAGACAGTTTTGGTGTAACTTGAATTCTTTCAGGAGATATTTAGATCCACTCCAGATAACTGTGACGTCTTTAAAGCCGCTGCAGTAAAAATGTCTAAATAAGGACGGATTACCACAAAAAAAGCCACTTCAAAGCCACTTTTTTCTCTCTTATTATTGTCTTATTAATTCTTCTCTTTTTAGGTTATATGTTTATGTTTTTAGCCATGTTTTTTGATGTCCTGCTCTGTAAAGCACTTTGGGCATCCAGCTGGATGTAGAAATATGTGCTATATAAATGAAATGAAATGAAACCACTGCGAGCTCACAGGGGGGGTCCGACTAATGTTTGGTAACAAAACATTGGTTAAATGAAGGAGTTGTGGTAGATAATGCTTTATTTAGAGGCTGCGCGAGGTTGCTCGCATCACTTACATATCGCACATACGCTGATCTAAAATGGAAGTTTTAGAGTTACACCAAAACTGTCTGGGTGAGGAAATGAACAGATTTCATGCTAGAAAATAGGTCCAGATTGAAAAAAAAAAAAAAAAGAACTTCCCCTTTAATCTTTATGACACAGATTTAATACAACTATAAGTAAAGTCCAAACTTAGGGAACAGAAAGATGAATTTAACCCAGCGAGGTGTCAGCAGAGATCTGAGGATCTAAAATATTTGCTGTATTTTCCAGACTACAAGTCGCGCTTTTCCATCGTCTGGCTGCTCCTGCGACTTATATTAAAATATATACTTCAATAATTTAACTTCAACTTTATCATTTAATATCATTTTAAATGTTAATTCATATGTCTGAACTGAACCAGGGAGAAAACATTACCATCTAACGCCACCAGAGGGCGCTCTAGGCTCGTGACAACTGCCAGGTACATACCACAGCGGGGGTCGTCAGCCTGTGGCTCTTTTGCCTTACCGCAATGGCTCTCAATAACTTTGACAAAAAATAAAAATGAAACAACTAATATTTTTTAATATCTTCATAACATTTTTAGGCTTTAGCAGTTTTTTAAATGGAATAATCATGTTGAATTCCCACATTAAAAGTACCAGAAATGTTAAAAATCTGTTTCTCTAGTCATTAGCTTGGAAACTATGGGCTTTTTCCACTTAATTTGCCACAAATATCTACAGTTTTATCTATTTAACCTATTTTTTTTTACAGTAAAGTTTTTATTTAAAAAGAAACAACCTACAAGTTAAATTAAAACTGACTCCTTTAAAATGAAAGCTATTTTTTTAATATTAGGCCTAATATTTATTGGAAATAAGTGGCCTTTTTTTCAAAAGGCCATGAAACATTTGCATTTCTGAACGACTTCTTTGGCTGGGCTGAGTCGAAAAGTCGGGAGATCAGTCACAATGTTGCTGGCAAACATCCGACAATCGGACCTTTGCTGGCTTTGATTTTACGAGGAAGATCGGGACGAAAACTGGCCTAATTTTCCTGTAATGTGCCCCCGCCCAAAGGCTGCAACAAGAACAAACATCCCAAAATGGCATTTTCTCAGCAAGAGTAGTTCATTTCTCTTTAGTTCATCCTCTTTAATTATGAAACTTCTTTTTTACAGACTGTAAAACTCCTAAAGAATAGGGGTGGAAAAAAATATAGATATACTGAAAGATCACGATATTTTCATATGCTGATATCATATTGACATTTAAAAACGCAGTATCTGTCTATTTTACTAATGAAATCTTGCGATATTTCATCATTCTGTTACAAAATCTTGTGAGAATTCATGAAATATTGAGATTTTTGTAACAGAACGATAAAATCTTGCAAGATTTTCTAAGTAAAATAGATAGATACCATATTTTTAAATATCGATTTGATATTGGCATATGAAAAAATTGCGATATTTCAGTGTGTCAATATTTTTCCCACCCCTATTTATCAAAGTTTCGGAAATGGATAACAAAACTGCCATTTGAAAATGACTGCTTATTTTTTTCAGCTTTAATATCTGTATCGGCCACATGAATTGTAAAATATCGGCACATCGGGTATCGGCCAAAATTCCAATATCATACATCTCTACTCAGAATCACCTTTAGAAATTGTGCCAGGAAAAGTGGCAACAAAAAAAAGTTGTTTCAACTCGATTATATAAGTTTGGAGATCGTTTGACACAATAATTGAAATCATGATCAACTTTCGACAGCCCTGCCACACAGACAGTACAACCAGATGTCCAAAATGAACTCCTCTCACTGAGATGAGGATGTTTTGGGATTATTGCCCTCGGAGAAGAATATAGTTGTCTCAAGCCTAGAGCGCCCTCTTGTGGTGTTAGACTGTAACGTTTACTCCTTGGTTCATGTCAGTATATATGAATTAACTTTTAAAAATACGTTAAATTATATATTTTAATATACAAGTTGCACTGGAGTACAAGTAAGAGGAGCAGACAAACTATGAAAAGTGTGACTTGTAGTTTCTTTTTTCCCTCTTCATGACGCATTTCATGACTGATTAGACTTATACTCCAGCGTGACATGTAGTCTGTAAAATACAGTAAGTCCTGACCCGTTTATAAGCTGTAATCTACATTTTTTCAGAAAGCACGCTTTGACTTCCATCTTCCTTTAACGGAATAGCTGCTATTTGACACAAATAATCCTGGAATGGTGGAAACTTACAAACTACACCACAGATCTGGAATTAAATGAATAATCCTGGAACAGTGGAAATAAACAGTTTCTTCAGGTCTGTTACGACCCCGAAACAAAAAGGGAGGTCACAACGACAGATGACACGGGTGGGAACAATACTTAGGCGTTCCGGAACACAAATTATCCTGGACGAGCCCCCAATCGTTACCACCCCGGCTCAAGAGCCGTATCAAAAAGGGAGGCCACAACGACAGATGACACAGGTGGGAACAATACTAAGGCATTCCGGAACACAAATTATCCCGGACGAGCCCCCAATTGTTACCACCCCGGCTCAAGAGCCGTATCAAAAAGGGAGGCCACAACGACAGATGACACAGGTGGGAACAATACTAAGGCATTCCGGAACACAAATTATCCCGGACGAGCCCCCAATTGTTACTACTCCGGCTCAAGAGCTGTAACAAAAAGGGAAGATGGTAGAACTGGGAGGACGCCTCCGCTTGCTCACCTCGATCGCGCCTCCAGGTCGGTGAGCGAGCCCTCGGAGACGAAGTGAGTGACGTCGGCGATGTGGACTCCCAGCTCCAGGAGCTTCCCGTCGGCGAGATTGCGCACTGACAGCGTGTCGTCCACGTCTTCGCAGCCCTGCGGGTCAATGCTGAACACCAGGTGGGTACCCCTGAGGTCCCGCCGCTCGGCCACCTGAGCCGGATCCACCCTCCACGGCCTCTCAGGGGAGTTTACCGGCATCTCTCTCAGCTGGGGAGCAACGCGTTAAAGTCAGATAGAGTCAGAGGTGAAAATACTGCAGCTTTAAAGGGATAGTTCACCCACAGAATGATGTGCCTTCATTTCCTACTCACCCTTATGGTGAGCAGGACTCTGGAGCACTTTTTTGAAATCTCCAATGCAGCCGTAGATTCAGGGGGGTTTATGTTATCCACCAACCGGCGCTTGAGCCAAATAGGGTCCATAAAAGTCCACAAAAACTTGTGAATATTCCTCCATACTGCTCGTCAAATGTAATCCAACTTTCCTGAGTGGGTAGCATCCAGAATTTACTGGAAACTACATCATTTAGGATATTTTTATAGCCGAAACAGTAGAGTTGCATGATATTGGAATTTTGGCCGATGTCAGATATGCTGATGTTTTAAAACTCATGTGGCCGATATCCGATATCGAAACAGATATTAAAGCTGAAAAAAATACCACAAAAATAAATAACGGTGGGAAAAATATCAATACACTGAAATATCGCAATATTTCAGTGTATTGATATTTTTCCCACCGTTATTTATCAACGTGTCGGAAATGGATAACAAAACTATTTGATGGAATGATTGCTTTTTTTTTTTTTTCTTTTTTTTTTTTATATGCTGATATCAAATCGATATTTAATCACAATATTTTATGAATTCCCCTCCTTGGGCTGCCACCTTATCGTGGTGGAGGGGTTTGCGTGTTCTGAGGATCCTAGGGGCTATGTTGTCTGGGGCTAAATTATGCCCCTGGCAGGGTCACCCATGGCAAACAGGTTACTAGGGGAGGGACCAGACAAAGCGCAGCCCACACACCCCTCATGGAGACAGACAGCAATGGAGCCACGTGTCCCTCGCCCGGACGCGGGTCACCGGGGCCCCCCTCTGGAGCCAGGCCCGGAGGTGGGGCACGGAGGCGAGCGCCTGGTGGCCGGGCTTTTACTCATGGGGCCCGGTCGGGCTCAGCCTGAAAGGACGACATGGGCCCCCCGTCTCCTGGACCCACCACCCGCGAGAGGGGCCGTAGGGGTCGGGTGCATTGTGAGTTGGGCGGCGGCCGAGGGCGGGGGAGACCCTGGCGGTCCGACCCCCGGCTGCAGAAGCTAGCTCTAGGGACGTGGAATGCCACCTCTCTGGTTGGAAAGGAGCCTGAGCTGGTGCGCGAGGTCGAGCGGTTCCGACTAGATATAGTTGGACTCACCTCGACGCACAGCTCGGGCTCTGGGAACACCATCCTCAAGAGGTGCTGGACCTTGTTCCACTCTGGAGTTGCTCCGGGCGAGAGGCGGCGAGCGGGGGTGGGCATACTCATTGCCCCCCGGCTCGCCGCCTGTGCGTTGGGGTTCACCCCGGTGGACGAAAGGGTAGCCTCCCTCCGCCTCCGGGTGGGGGGACGGGTTCTGACTGTTGTTTGTGCCTATGCACCGAACGGCAGTTCAGAGTACCCACCCTTTCTGGAGTCCTTGGACGGCGTGTTGGAAAGCGCGCCCTCCGGGGACTCCATTGTTCTGCTGGGGGACTTCAATGCCCACGTGGGCAGAGACAGTGAGACCTGGAGGGGCGTGATCGGGAGGAACGGCCCCCCTGATCTGAACCCGAGCGGTGTTTTGTTGTTGGACTTCTGTGCTCGTCATGGATTGTCAATAACAAACACCATGTTCAGGCACAAGAGTGTCCACATTTACACCTGGCATCAGGACACCTTAGGCCGCAGTTCCATGATCGACTTCGTAGTCGTGTCATCGGACTTGCGGCCCCTTGTCCTGGACACTCGGGTGAAGAGAGGGGCGGAGCTGTCCACTGATCACCACCTGGTGGTGAGTGGGCTCAGATGGTGGGGGAGGTTCCCGGTCAGACCTGTCAGGCCCAAACGTGTCGTGAGGGTCTGCTGGGAACGTCTGGCTGAGTCCCCTGTCAGGGAGAGCTTTAACTTCCACCTCCGGGAGAGCTTCACCCATGTTCCGAGGGAGGTGGGGGACATCGAGTCGGAATGGGCTATGTTCCGCACCTCTATTGCTGAGGCTGCTAGTCGGAGCTGTGGCTGTAAGGTTGTCGATGCCTGTCGTGGCGGTAATCCCCGAACTCACTGGTGGATACCAGCGGTGAGGGATGCTGTCAAGCTGAAGAAGGAGTCCTACCGGGCCTTCCTGGCCTGTGGGGCTCCTGAGGCAGCTTACAGGTATCGGCGGGCCAAGCGGAGCACGGCTCTGGCCGTTGCTGAGGCAAAAACTCGGACATGGGAGGAGTTCGGTGAGGCCATGGAGAACGACTTCCGGACGGCTTCGAGGCGTTTCTGGTCCACCATCCGGCGGCTCGGGAGGGGGAAGCAGTGCACCGTCAACACTGTGTACAGTGGGGATGGTGGGCTGCTGACCTCGACTCGGGACGTCATGGGCCGGTGGAGGGAATACTTCGAAGACCTCCTCAATCCCACCAACACGTCTTCCGAGGAGGAAGCAGAGTTTGGGGACTCAGGGGTGGACTCTTCTATCACGGGGGCTGAGGTCGCCGAGGTAGTCAAAAAGCTTCTCGGTGGCCGGGCCCCTGGGGTGGATGAGATCCGCCCGGAGTTTCTTAAGGCTCTGGATGCTGTGGGGCTGTCTTGGCTGACGCGCCTCTGCAGCATCGCGTGGACATTGGGGGCAGTACCTCTGGACTGGCAGACTGGGGTGGTGGTCCCCCTCTTCAAAAAGGGGGACCGGAGGGTGTGTTCCAACTTCAGGGGGATCACACTTCTCAGCCTCCCTGGTAAAGTCTATTCGGGGGTGCTGGAGAGGAGGATCCGTCGGATAGTCGAACCTCGGATTGAGGAGGAGCAGTGTGGTTTTCATCCTGGTCGTGGAACAGTGGACCAGCTCTACACCCTCTTCAGGATCCTGGAGGGGGCATGGGAGTTCGCCCAACCAGTGCTTTGTGGACTTGGAGAAGGCGTTCGATCGTGTCCCCCGGGGATTCCTGTGGGGGGTGCTCCGGGAGTACGGGGTGCCGGACTCCCTTGTTCGAGCTGTCCGGTCCCTGTACGACCGGTGCCAGAGCTTGGTCCGCATTTCCGGCTGTAGGTCGGATCCATTCCCAGTGAGAGTTGGACTTCGCCAAGGCTGCCCTTTATCGCCGATCCTGTTCATAACCTTTATGGACAGGATTTCTAGGTGCAGCCGAGATGTTGCGGGTATCTGGTTTGGTGGCCTCAGGATCGGGTCTCTGCTGTTTGCAGATGACGTGGTTCTGTTGGCGTCATCGGGCCTTGATCTCCGGCTCTCGCTGGGGCAATTTGCAGCCGAGTGTGACGCGGCCGGGATGAGAATCAGCACCTCCAAATCCGAGACCATGGTCCTCGCCCGGAAAAGGGTGGAATGTCCTCTCCGGGTCGGGAGTGAGGTCCTGCCCCAGGTGGAGGAGTTTAAGTAACTCGGGGTCTTGTTCACGAGTGAGGGAAAAATGGAGCGGGAGATGGACAGACGGATCGGTGCGGCGTCTGCAGTGATGAAGACTCTGCATCGGTCCGTCGTGGTGAAGAAGGAGCTGAGCCAGAAGGCGAAGCTCTCGATTTACCGTCCATCTACGTTCCTACCCTCACCTATGGCCATGGGCTGTGGGTCATGACCGAAAGAACGAGATCGCGGGTACAAGCGGCCGAAATGAGTTTCCTCCGCAGGGTGCCCGGGCTCTCCCTCAGAGATAGGGTGAGGAGCTCGGTCATCCGGGAGGGACTTAAAGTAGAGCCGCTGCTCCTCCGTATAGAGAGGAGCCAGATGAGGAGGCTCGGGCATCTGGTCAGGATGCCTCCTGGACGCCTCCCTGGTGAGGTGTTCCAGGCATGTCCCACCGGGACCAGACCCCGAGGGAGACCCAGGACACGCTGGAGGGACTACGTCTCCCGGCTGGCCTGGGAACGCCTCGGGATCCCCCCGGATGAGCTGGCGGCTGTGGCCGGGGTGAGGGAAGTCTGGGCTTCCCTGCTTAGGCAGCGGCCCCCGCGACCCGATCCCGGATAAGCGGAAGAAGACGGTACGGTACAGTATTTTATGAATTCTCATGACATTTCATAACAGAACAAATATGGCGAGATTTTGTTAGTAAAATAGATCAATACCACATTTTTAAATGTCAATATGATATCAAGATACGAGAAAAAAAAATCAAAATGTTCGTGAATTCTTGCGAGATTTTGTAATGGAATGATGAAATATTGCAAAATTTCATTAGTGAAAAAGACTGATACAGCCTTTTTAAATGTCAATATGATATCAGCTTATGATATTTCAGTGAATCGATATTTTTTCCTAACCCTAGTCTTTAGAAGTCTGTAAAAAAGAAGTTTTTGGAGAAGTTTTTTTTTTTTTAGACTTTAGAAACAGCGACCAGATCGGTTAAATATCGGTTAAGTATCGGTGGGGTGGCCGATGTCCGATTCGCAGTTTTAAGGCTGATATAGGCTGATTATATCGTGCATCCCTATTAAACAGTAGTACATTGTACTTCCTATAAGTGCGTCCATGTGAGTTCAGACACTACGGAAGCCGCGGTGTTTGAGATATTAAAAAAGTGCTCCAGAGTCTTGCTCAGTGTGAGAGTGAAGAGAAGATAAAGGACAATCATTTTGTGGGTGAACTATCCCTTTAACCCTTTCAGCGCCGACCTGGGCATCGGAGAACGGGGGCACATGGATGCAGTTCTCTATGAGGATGGTCTGGACCTCCGTCTCCAGCTCTCCGGCCCGACCCAGAACCCGCGCGCTGTGTCCGTTGGGATAGAGCGAGTTGCTCTCCCAGGAATCGATACGCACCACCACCCTGTGGTCCTGAGGGGGATGGAGACGGGTTCAGAGGTCAGAATAAAGACCATCTCACACATCTTCCTTCGACCAGTTTGGGCCAGAATGGACCCGTGTGGACGAACAGACCTGCAGAGCATCTGCCTGCTGAGTGCTGATCCGGATCTTGGGGATGCGACGGTCCCAGGGAATCACCAGGATGCGTTGGGAATTCCTGCTCTGGGACTGGGTCCTGTCCCTGGTGGGGAAAGTCACCACGTAGTCCCTCCAGTTCCTCTGCAGGATCCCAACAACACGACCTGAGGGTTCAGTGACACACATCAGGACAGCTGGCAGGTCAAGAATCTACTTTTGGTCTTATTAAAACTCCGGTTCAGAGTCCTGCAGCTGATTGGTCCAGATGATGCAGGCGGTCTGTCATCACACAAACGTACAAGGACACCGTCAATAAAAAGTCCAACAAAAAACCAAAGGAAAACTGAGAAACTACATGTTGTTTTCTCTGTTTTCTAACGTACTCCAGCCCATCCAAAGAGGACATCAGAGACCAGACAAGGAAGAATCCAGGAAGTACTCCAACATAAACACCACTAGAAATGATTTAAGTTCACCTCGGAAACGGTAAAGTATTTCTAGGAACCAGTAAAGTACTTCGGTGTCGTAGAGTCGGCGTGGTGGAGTCAGTGTTGTAGAGTTGGTGTTGTAGAGTCGGTGCGGTGGAGTCGGTGTTGTAGAGTCGGTGTTGTAGAGTCGGTGTGGTAGAGTCGGTGTGGTAGAGTCGGTGCGATGGAGTCGGTGTTGTAGAGTCAATGTTGTACAGTCGGTGTGGTGGAGTCGGTGTTGTAGAGTCGGTGTTGTAGAGTCGGTGCGGTGGAGTCGGTGTTGTAGAGTTGGTGCGATGGAGTCGGTGTTGTAGAGTCGGTGCGGTGGAGTCGGTGTTGTAGAGTCGGTGTTGTAGAGTCGGTGTGGTAGAGTCGGTGTAGTAGAGTCGGTGTGGTAGAGTCGGTGCGATGGAGTCGGTGTTGTAGAGTCGGTCTTGTAGAGTCGGTGTTGTGGAGTCGGTGTGGTGGAGTCGGTGTTGTAGAGTCGGTGTAGTCGGTGTTGTAGGGTCGGTGTGGTCGGTGTTGTAGAGTCGGTGTGGTCGGTGTGGTAGAGTCGGTGTGGTAGAGTCGGTGTAGTAGAGTCGGTGTGGGCGGTGTTGTAGAGTCGGTGCGGTGGAGTCGGTGTTGTAGAGTTGGTGTTGTAGAGTCGGTGTTGTAGAATCGGTGCGATGGAGTCGGTGTTGTAGTGTCGGTGTTGTAGAGTCGGTGCGGTGGAGTCGGTATTGTAGAGTCGGTTTGGTAGAGTCGGTGCGGTGGAGTCGGTATTGTAGAGTCGGTGTGGTAGAGTCGGTGTGGTAGAGTCGGTGGGGTAGAGTCGGTGCGGTGGAGTCGGTGTTGTAGAGTCGGTGTGGTAGAGTCTGTGCGGTGGAGTCGGTGTTGTAGAGTGGGTGTTGTAGGGTGGGTGCGGTGGAGTCGGTGTTGTAGAGTCGGTGTTGTAGGGTGGGTGCGGTGGAGTCGGTGTTGTAGAGTCGGTGCGATGAAGTCGGTGTTGTAGAGTCGGTGTTGTAGAGTTGGTGCGGTGGAGTTGGTGTTGTAGAGTCGGTGTGGTAGAGTCGGTGCGATGGAGTCGGTGCGATAGAGTCAGTGTTGCAGAGTCGGTGTAGTCGGTGTTGTAGAGTCGGTGCGGTGGAGTCGATGTTGTAGAGTTGTTGCGGTGGAGTCGGTGTTGTAGAGTCAGTGTTGTAGAGTCGGTGCGATGGAGTCGGTGATGTAGAGTCGTTGCGGTGGAGTCGGTGTTGTAGAGTCGGTGTTGTAGAGTCGGTGTTGTAGAGTCGGTGTTGTAGAGTCGGTGTGGTAGAGTCAGTGTGGTAGAGTCGGTGTGGTAGAGTCGGTGTGGTAGAGTCGGTGTTGTAGAGTCGGTGTGGTAGAGTCGGTGTGGTAGAGTCGGTGCGATGGAGTCGGTGTTGCAGAGTCGGTGTGGTGGAGTCGGTGCGATGGAGTCGGTGTTGTAGAGTCGTTGCGGTGGAGTCGGTGTTGTAGAGTCGGTGTTGTAGAGTCGGTGTGGTAGAGTCGGTGTGGTAGAGTCGGTGTGGTAGAGTCGGTGTTGTAGAGTCGGTGTGGTAGAGTCGGTGTGGTAGAGTCGGTGCGATGGAGTCGGTGTTGCAGAGTCGGTGTGGTAGAGTCGGTGCGATGGAGTAGGTGTTGTAGAGTCGGTGCGATGGAGTCGGTGTTGTAGAGTTGGTGTTGTAGAGTCGGTGTGGTAGAGTCGGTGTGGTAGAGTCGGTGTGGTAGAGTCGGTGCGGTAGAGTCGGTGTTGTAGAGTCGGTGCGATGGAGTCGGTGTTGTAGAGTCGGTGTTGTAGAGTCGGTGTGGTAGAGTCGGTGTGGTAGAGTTGGTGTTGTAGAGTCGGTGTGGTAGAGTCGGTGTGGTAGAGTCGGTGTGGTAGAGTTGGTGTTGTAGAGTCGGTGTGGTAGAGTCGGTGTGGTAGAGTCTTTGTGGTAGAGTCGGTGCGATGGAGTCGGTGTTGCAGAGTCGGTGTTGCAGAGTCGGTGTGGTGGAGTCGGTGTGGTAGAGTCAGTGCGATGGAGTCGGTGTTGCAGAGTCGGTGTTGCAGAGTCGGTGTGGTGGAGTCGGTGTGGTAGAGTCGGTGCGATGGAGTCGGTGTGGTAGAGTCGGTGTGGTAGAGTCGGTGTGGTAGAGTCGGTGTGGTAGAGTTGGTGTTGTAGAGTCGGTGTGGTAGAGTCGGTGTGGTAGAGTCTTTGTGGTAGTCGGTGCGATGGAGTCGGTGTTGCAGAGTCGGTGTTGCAGAGTCGGTGTGGTGGAGTCGGTGTGGTAGAGTCAGTGCGATGGAGTCGGTGTTGCAGAGTCGGTGTGGTGGAGTCGGTGTGGTAGAGTCGGTGCGATGGAGTCGGTGTTGTAGAGTTGGTGTTGTAGAGTCGGTGTGGTAGAGTCGGTGCGATGGAGACGGTGTTGTAGAGTTGGTGTTGTAGAGTTGGTGTTGTAGAGTCGGTGTGGTAGAGTCGGTGCGATGGAGTCGGTGTTGTAGAGTTGGTGTGGTAGAGTCTGTGTGGTAGAGTCGGTGTGGTAGAGTCTGTGTGGTAGAGT
This sequence comes from Atherinomorus stipes, assembly GCA_023101725.1. NCBI lineage: Eukaryota > Metazoa > Chordata > Actinopteri > Atheriniformes > Atherinidae > Atherinomorus > Atherinomorus stipes. Next base: position 98,981 of record JALJCO010013049.1, on the reverse strand, counting down.
CAGGGCGATGGAGTCGGTGAAGCTGCCCCCACCTGTCGGCATGGGTTTGCTCTCTCCGTCCTCCCCGGTCTTCTCGTCCTGGGCCTGGCTCAGCGCCGTGGCCTTCCCTCTCCACTCGCTCTTCGGCAGCAGCTCCACCGCCACCGTGTCCCCGTGCACAGCCCTGTTGCGGTTCTTCCCGCCGTAGACCAGCACGCCCCCGCTCAGGTCTGAAACGTGGATGACAGGAACCGGTGAAATGAGATGGAGGAACCCTCCCAGGAAAGGTGAGGTGGCTGCGGTCCTGCACCTGCCATCTTGCTGGTCAAACCCTCGTTCATGATGAAAGCCTCGTTCTGCGCTCGGTGCTTGCTCACATTCAGAGTCCCCTGATGAAACAAGGACACGTCACCACCTTCAAACTGAAACTTTTAAACGCATGAGAAGCATTTTGCAGCAGTACATGTCCAGAAACGTCTCATGCAGTCGTGTATTCCTGCAGATCTGTACCTGGATGTAGCGTCCGGACTTGATGCCGGCCTCCAGGACTTCAGCAGGCAGGTGTTCGGAAAACTCTCTCTGGGAATCCTCGCCCTCCTTCCCCTGCAGCGCCTGAGAAATGGAGCCGTAAAGCTCATGAGCCGCCTGCAGCTCCGGCCAGAAGTTCTGCAGATACTCCTGGAAAACGGAATAAAAAGTAATAATAAATAAAAATTCTATGAAAATCACAACATTGATTTTGAATTGTTTTTATATTAAAAACAAACAAAAAATATAACAATTAAACAAGCATGATGGGGCTTGAAGCTAAAACTTTGTTGAGCAGCACTTTGAGACAATCACTGCAATCAGGTGTTTTCTGTAACATCCAATCAAACGTCTGCACCTGTTGACAGGTATGTTGGTCCATGTTCATGGGAAAGGTGCTCGAATGTGTCTGGGACAGTTTTTTAAATTAGGATGGTGAATTTAGCCTTTCCTTTAATTGGAAGGTATGAATATTTTGAGGACAACTGTATATATACACACAAACACACACATATATATATAATAAATAAATAATGTACAAAAATGTAACATAATATATAAAAGACAGACAGACAAGAAAAGACAGATATCAGAATCATAACATATTCAAGTCACAACTGAAAGACTGGATGAAGGAAAACCTGTAAACTGTCTTCACAATGACATTATCTGTGTGGGGGTGTTTTTCTCTTCTCTCTATTTGCTTGTATGTGTGTGTGCGCATATGCGTGTGCATATACGTGCATCGAGGTTATTATAGTTCGCTAAACTAACGAAAAAACAAAAAATGAAATTGACAAAACATTTTTGTTAACTGAAATAAAAATGACAGTTTTTCAAAAAACGACAACTGAAACTGTATTGTGTCATTAAAAAACTAACTAAAACTAAAATTATTACAAAAACATCCTTAGTTTTAGTTTTTGTAAATTAATTTAATACATAAGCTTTTGGGGTTGATATGAAATCTATTTCTATTGAATCTATTTACTTTGCTTTTATTTCAAGTGACTTTCTGATGATTTTGAATGTCACACTAGACAATAACCAATAATTTATGAAAAAAGATGAAATGAAAAAGACTGAAACTAATAAAACCTAAACTAAAACTAAGCATTTTCCAAAAACATAAAAACTAATAAAAACTAGCAAATCTGTTCAAAAAACTAACTAAAACTAATTGAATTGAGAAACAAAAAGTCAAAACTAAATAAAAACTGAAACTAATGAAAAATCCAAAACTATATAACCTTTATGTGCATATGTACGTTTATGTGTATATGTTCGTAAACATGTATTATATTTGTTTTTTGTCTATTGTATTTTAGTCACCTGTCCAGAGACTGCAGATGTAAATGAGCACCTGTGCTACAATCTGACATATTTACGTAGACGTACACTGTCCATGTTCAGTAAATAAATTAAATGAGAGGGAGGGACGGATGGACGGACTGACTGATTCACAGCTGGCACGACAGGACAGACGTCCAGGTGTGTCCTACCTGGACGGTGATGACAAACACGCCAGAGTTGAGACTGCTGTATCGAGCCACGGCATCCTCATCCTCCGTGATCATCACTACATTCATCATCCCTGCCAGGTGGTTGTAGTACCACACTGCAGCCGAGTACACACACCTGCAAACACACACACACACACAGTTACACTCCCACCTGCAGGACCCCACACCTGAACAACTGAAACTCAGACGAAGCTTCGTTCGGCGTCGTCTCCCGTCTTGTCTCATGAGAGACCTTCAGGGACTCTCTGGAAAACTAAATTAAAAGCGTTGCTCTGTCAACTGTAACATGTTATTATATTAAAATCACCATGGTAACCAGAGCTTTACTGAGCTTTAGTACCCCTCGTCCATATGAGGAGCAGAAACCTTTGTTTAAATTCATCATTCAGCTGCAGCGGTGGGCTGATTCTTTCTTATATTTCACACTTTTTCTCAAACTAGCTTCATAAATACCAGGAATCAGGTTTTCTGCATCGGTCCACCTTCCTCCATTAAAGTGAACTTAAAAACTCGAGTAATTATTAGGTTTTTATCCACATCCACGTCCTTATTCTGGACTCCACCTGCTCTCTTTGTAGCTGCACGTCTGAAGGAGAGGGAAATATCCCCTTCAGCCCAGTTAAGTGCCTGCAAACGCCTGGCTGACATGGGAGCCAGCAGGGGGCCGTACGGTCCCGTACCACCGGCCTCATGTTCAGGCCCAAGCAAAGCTGCAATCATTTCAGGGTTTCTGCTTTTAGCGTCTATATAAAACCTGCAGGCGGATCCTGAGGAGCAGAAATCAGCCCTTACTGCAATCTAACGCTTTTGATTTGTGTCCAGGAGTTAGCAGCAGGAGGTTCTCCCCAAGAAAGCTCCTGACAGACAGAACTCAGAGCTCAGAGACGGACTGGACCGGTTCTGCTGCCGAGGTCTACATAAGTCTTTCATGGAGGACGTTCGGGACAGCCAGGACTCTTACGGCCAATTCCAATTACTATCTTAACCCTCAAGCTCAACCCTCAATATTAGTAGCCCTCAAAACCAAGTGTGAAAGGAACAGTTCACCCACAGAATGATGCAACTTTATTTTCCACTTCCCCTCATGGTGAGAAAGACTCTGCAGCACTTTTTTAATATCTCAAATGCAGCCGGAGATCAGGAAGGCTTCTTGTTTCCCCCCAACTTTCATTTCATACACAAAAACGGGTCAATATTCCTCCATACTGCTCGTCCAATGTAATCCAAGTGTCCTGAGCGTCCAGAATTTACTGGAAACTACATCATTTAGTAGATTTTTAGAGCCTACACAGTACTACATCAGTACTACATCAGTACTACATCACATCTCCTGCAAGCACGCCGATGCACGTTCATGAAACTTCGGAAGTCGTGGCAGACGAGATCGCACGTCCTTTTCTTTCTTCGTTTTAAATCAATATCAACCCCTCTTGGACCCTCTTGTGTTTGTCCCGGTTTGTCTGCAGCTCTGTCGCTCTTAGCACATTGTAGACAGTAAATTTCTTCTTCTACGCTTGTATTATTGGCAGAGTAGGCTCTGAACGCCGAGGCTTACATAGTTTCGTGAATGCGCTTATGCGTGCTTCGTGAAAGTAAGATGTAGTACTGTTTAGGCTTCAAAAATATACGAAATGACGTCGTTTCCAGTAAATTCTGGACGCTACCCACTCAGGACACGTGGATTACATTGGACGAGCAGTATGGAGGAATATTGACAAGTTTTGTGGACTTGTATGGACCTTTTTGGCTCGGACCACGGCGAACTCCATTATGTGAAAGTTGGGGGGGGGGGGGATGAGAAGCCTTCCTGATCGCCGGCTGCATTTGAGATATTAAAAAAGTGCTGCAGAGTCTTTCTCACCGTGAGGGGAAGTGGAAGATAAAGTTACAGCATTCTGTGGGTGGAATATTCCTTTAAGGGCTATTTTGTGACTTGGAAATGGGACAACTCTTAAAGGGGGGGGTGTATCATGCAAAACTGACTTTTTTGAGCTTTTCATTATGTTATCAAGTCATTCCCTCCCCATAAAACATGCCCCGGGGGTTACTGTGACTCATTCACGCTTATTTGAGAAATCCCTGAATCTCCTGTGGAAACCAACATGGCTGCCAGAGCGGCTGTTACCACAGAGCACCTCCTACACCACGAAGCTCCTCCCCCCTCCCTTGCTCAGCTCCGCCCCACCAGAGCATGAGAGTGCTGTGATGAGTGGAGTGGGCGTGTCAGAAACAGCAGGGGACATCGTTAAGGTGCAGTATGCAAGAATTACTGACATCTAGTGGTAAAGATATTGCAAGAAAAGACGTTTTCTTTGAAATGACTTCATATTCCAGCACTGTAGTGAATGTATGGTGGCTGTTGGTGGCCAAAATTCTCCCAGACATAGGGATGTTTTTATCTGTGAGTGTATCAGTGGTCTCAGGTGTAGCTATGACTGGACTATAAGTAACTATTTTTATGTCTTTTAAGGCATCACTGACCCGAAACAGTCTCTAACTCCCATTAAACAAAGCTGGTACAGCAGTCTTAAATTTCAGCGCATTATTTTGTCCTTTCAGGGACACTGTAGTAAAAATGGTGGAACAAATATGGCAGCCTCCATATGTGCACCGCCCAGCAAGTAGATATAAATGACTCAGTCTAAGAAAATAAACATATAACAGCTGTTCTAGTGCAGCGATTACACATCAATAGAAACACAGTTTTGAATTATATATCATATTTTTCTGCCATTGACCTTTGATTTTTTACTTACTGTACCTTTAAAGGGACAGTGGTGATTTTTTAAGGCGTCATATACTGACATGAATGGATGTCACATTTCTTTAGGTTGTTTTTTCATGTATACTGTATTTTCAAAACTACTGAAGGTAACAGTTATTTGGTTGTGCCATAAAAGGAAACTATGTGCCACCCCATACCACGACTTATTGGAAAGTAAACACCAGCCATAACAAAAATTATGTGGGTAACTAGTTCTGTGACTGCCGGTCAGCTGGCCGACACGTCACCCGATTGACAATAGCGGATTATCAAACTTACCGGAAGTTCCCGGGTTTTGGACACTTCCTCTTCCGGGCCATGTTAACGACAGCCGTTCCTGCTCTGTTATACTGTTTAAATCGGACTGCGCAGTCTGCTTGCCACAAACAAACGTGTGTCGTTTTATTATAAAGTTCGGCCCTTCACCGCGGCGAATCGGTCGTTTTGATCCACTTCTTCCTTAGCATCACTTCAGTCTGGAATGAAAACTTAAGTATGTTTGGAGTTTATACGATTTAAACAGTATAACAGAGCAGGAACGGCTGTTGTTAACATGGCCCGGGAGAGGAAGTGTCCAAATACCGGGAACTTCCGGTAAGTGTGATAATCCCCTATTGTTGTCATTAGGACTCGTCCTGTGAGGAGACATGTCCACTCTGTTTACAGAAGGAATTAAAAAGAACTATCGTTAGATAACTCTGCGACGACGGGAGATGACATCAGCCCGGTCGTCCTATACGGTTATCAGCACAAGCACGTCATACAGGCTGTTATCTCCATAAAACAACATTAGCACAGAGAAAAACGACCATTTTGTAACGTTAACTCACTTAAACGATAGCAGCATGGTTTGACCGCACCGACCGGTACTGACAAAAGATCGTAAAATAAAAATAAATGTTCTGCAACAATGAGATAACTAATCCATAACGTGGGCCTAAACTAAGATAATACAATGGTTTTCCTGATATTTATATCTCCATTAACAAAGCAAATACTTAAGATTTGTAGCTCGCCTTCTTTGCCGCTGCAGCAGCATAGACTGCAGATTATATGAAGATTATATCACATTTTAAAATCTGAATTTACTGGTAATCAGTATCGGTCATGTACGGAAGAGGATTAGGGCCACTAGAGAAAAAAAAAGAAAAATTCTGAGATTAAAGTCAGAATTCTGAGAAAAAAGTCAGAATTCTGAGATTAAAGTCAGAATTCTGACTTTTTTCTCAGAATTTTTTTTTTTTTTTTTTTCTAGTGGCCCTAATCCTCTTCCGTAGTCATGAGACCGTTTACTGATGGAAATCTTTCTCATGGTGCGTCACTCGTAGGAATTCTTCATTTGCTATCAAATGTGACCAAAGAGTAAAATCTGCTCTGAGAAACGACTGAGACGATTTGGGACTGATGAAATCCTGCGACTGACCTGGTCTGCCACTGGTCCTGGCTCTCGCCCTTCTCCCGGGGACAGTAGGAATATTCCTGGAACTCATTGGCGAACAGCACACAGCTGTGCCGCGGGTCTTTGACCAGACTCCGGAGGCGGTTGTAGTACCTGCAGTCAGAAAAAACACATAAGTTCAGCATTTTAGCATCAATAGCTGCGTTTACATGAGCAGTTTTGATCCGATCGAACGCCAGTCAGAATAAAAATGCGTCGTGTAAACAGCAGATCCGATCGGCCTCGATCCGAAAGAATTATCAATCCGATCGAAAGGTTTGGCTTGAACCTTTTTTTAAAAAAAACCTTTTTGAACTTTTCCCAGCGTCCGCGTGAACACGTCATCTCTGATCGGAAACATTTCAGTCGGATAGATGAATTATTTGTCCGTGTAAACGCAGCCATGTCATCCGTCAATATTCCATCATTTTTACATTTCAGACCTGTGCAATTCATCGAAATTTGATCGTGATTTCAATCTCGGAACTCATAATCGAGTTGAAACCATTTTTTTTGGGGAGGGGGGGCACAATTTGAGCATTCTGACTTTTTTCTCAGAATTTCTTTTTTTTTTTCTTGAGTGACCCTAATTCTCTTGCGTAACGAACAGCTGGATAAATCGTTTAGTTTTGACATATTTATGTTTTTCACATGAATTTAACATTCAAAGTATATTCGTTTTATTCATTTAAAGGTTGAATATGGAACATTTTTATTAAAAGCTATATTAAAAAAAAAAAAAAACCTCCACAGGTTGTTTCGGGGGGGGGGGGGTTACAGAATGAAAGTACATTTCCCAGAAAAATTATATTTAGCCTAAAAATAATTCTAAAATAAATTTTGACGGGTTCGATAATGGCATTTTATTTACGTCTATAAGCCGATACACGCCGCCATTGCAGGTTGTTAAATACGATCTCTGTGTGGAAACAATATTTTGGTCATAGTCAGGCTGCTACAGGGGAAAACCGTAGAGACGACCAGTGAAGCAGCTGCTTCATAACCTGCAGATGTTATCTGTTTCTGAGGAGGAGTGACCTGAGAAGCAAAACCTGGAGTAAATTTAGGTGAAGACTTCACTAAATGGACACAAACGTTTTCCACGGAGTAAAACACAGAAATGGCGACTTTCCTCCTGGATCTGTAAGCTAGCTTGTTTGCTATCATGGCTAACGTTAGCTGTCAGTTATAAACTCCTCTGCGTTACTTGTTGGACATGCTGCAGACTGTTGGACATGCTGCAGGCTGTTGGACATGCTGCAGGCTGTTGGACGTGCTGCAGACTGTTGGACACGCTGCAGACTGTTGGACACGCTGCAGACTGTTGGACACGCTGCAGGCTGTTGGACATGCTGCAGGCTGTTGGACGTGCTGCAGACTGTTGGACACGCTGCAGACTGTTGGACACGCTGCAGACTGTTGGACACGCTGCAGACTGTTGGACGTGCTGCAGACTGTTGGACACGCTGCAGACTGTTGGACACGCTGCAGACTGTTGGACACGCTGCAGACTGTTGGACATGCTGCAGACTGTTGGACATGCTGCAGACTGTGGGACATGCTGCAGACTGTTGGACACGCTGCAGACTGTTGGACACGCTGCAGACTGTTGGACACGCTGCAGACTGTGGGACATGCTGCAGACTGTTGGACATGCTGCAGACTGTTGGACGTGCTGCAGACTGTTGGACGTGCTGCAGACTGTTGGACACGCTGCAGACTGTTGGACATGCTGCAGACTGTTGGACACGCTGCAGACTGTTGGACGTGCTGCAGACTGTTGGACGTGCTGCAGACTGTTGGACGTGCTGCAGACTGTTGGACACGCTGCAGACTGTTGGACACGCTGCAGACTGTTGGACGTGCTGCAGACTGTGGGACATGCTGCAGACTGTTGGACATGCTGCAGACTGTTGGACGTGCTGCAGACTGTTGGACACGCTGCAGACTGTTGGACACGCTGCAGACTGTTGGACATGCTGCAGACTGTGGGACATGCTGCAGACTGTTGGACATGCTGCAGACTGTTGGACACGCTGCAGACTGTTGGACACGCTGCAGACTGTTGGACATGCTGCAGACTGTTGGACACGCTGCAGACTGTTGGACACGCTGCAGACTGTTGGACACGCTGCAGACTGTTGGACATGCTGCAGACTGTTGGACACGCTGCAGACTGTTGGACATGCTGCAGACTGTTGGACATGCTGCAGACTGTTGGACACGCTGCAGACTGTGGGACATGCTGCAGACTGTTGGACATGCTGCAGACTGTTGGACACGCTGCAGACTGTTGGACGTGCTGCAGACTGTTGGACACGCTGCAGACTGTTGGACACGCTGCAGACTGTTGGACACGCTGCAGACTGTTGGACACGCTGCAGACTGTTGGACATGCTGCAGACTGTGGGACATGCTGCAGACTGTTGGACACGCTGCAGACTGTTGGACACGCTGCAGACTGTTGGACATGCTGCAGACTGTTGGACACGCTGCAGACTGTTGGACACGCTGCAGACTGTTGGACACGCTGCAGACTGTTGGACATGCTGCAGACTGTTGGACACGCTGCAGACTGTTGGACATGCTGCAGACTGTTGGACATGCTGCAGACTGTTGGACACGCTGCAGACTGTGGGACATGCTGCAGACTGTTGGACATGCTGCAGACTGTTGGACACGCTGCAGACTGTTGGACGTGCTGCAGACTGTTGGACACGCTGCAGACTGTTGGACATGCTGCAGACTGTTGGACACTGTCGTATCGGCAGATTCTGGCATCCCAGCGGCTGGAGTTGTTTTTCTGCCGTTGCAACTACAACGTAGACACACGTGATGTCGCTGTTCTGTCCGTGTTCCAGATTCAGCCTTTGATGTTTTAGACATTGCAAAACAGCTGTAAGGTTCATATTTATTTATTTATTTTCATATTTATTTATTTATTTATCACCATCGTTAGAAACCTTAGAAAGAAATGCGAATTTACTGCATCATGTGAGTAGAAAATAATCGTTTGAATAATCGTGATTTGAATATTGGCCAAAATAACCGTGATAATGATTGTTTCCACAATCGGGCAGTCGTACTGGAACGTTCCAGAAAGGAGGGGAAATGTTTCAGGTCTGGACTGCAGTCCAGAACCAGAGAGGTGAAATGTTTCAGGTCTGACTGGGTCTGGACTGCAGTCCAGAACCAGAGAGGTGAAATGTTTCAGGTCTGGACTGGGTCTGGACTGCAGTCCAGAACCAGAGAGGGGAAATGTTTCAGGTCTGGACTGCAGTCCAGAACCAGAGAGGTGAAATGTTTCAGGTCTGGACTGCAGTCCAGAACCAGAGAGGGAAATGTTTCAGGTCTGGACTGCAGTCCAGAACCAGAGAGGTGAAATGTTTCAGGTCTGGACTGCAGTCCAGAACCAGAGAGGGGAAATGTTTCAGGTCTGGACTGCAGTCCAGAACCAGAGAGGTGAAATGTTTCAGGTCTGGACTGCAGTCCAGAACCAGAGAGGTGAAATGTTTCAGGTCTGGACTGCAGTCCAGAACCAGAGAGGGGAAATGTTTCAGGTCTGGACTGCAGTCCAGAACCAGTCCAGCACCCTCCTCTTCCTCAGCCAGGCTGCTGGAATGCAGCAGGATGTGGTTCTTCATCATCTGGTTGGAAACTGCATGAACATCCCTGTAAAGGTCTGGTCCAGAACCCCGATCCATCCCAGACCACCAGAACCCTGATCCATCCCAGACCACCAGAACCCTGATCCATCCCAGACCACCAGAACCCTGATCCATCCCAGACCACCAGAACCCTGATCCATCCCAGACCATCAGAACCCTGATCCATCCCAGACCACCAGAACCCTGATCCATCCCAGACCATCAGATCATCCCAGACCACCAGAACCCTGATCCATCCCAGACCATCAGATCATCCCAGACCACCAGAACCCTGATCCATCCCAGACCATCAGATCATCCCAGACCACCAGAACCCTGATCCATCCCAGACCACCAGAACCCTGATCCATCCCAGACCATCAGAACCCTGATTCATCCCAGACCACCAGAACCCTGATCCATCCCAGACCATCAGAACCCTGATCCATCCCAGACCACCAGAACCCTGATCCATCCCAGACCATCAGAACCCTGATCCATCCCAGACCACCAGAACCCTGATCCATCCCAGACCACCAGAACCCTGATCCATCCCAGACCACCAGAACCCTGATCCATCCCAGACCATCAGAACCCTGATCCATCCCAGACCACCAGAACCCTGATCCATCCTGTACCATCAGAACCCTGAATCCTGTACCACCAGAACCGGGCTTCTGGACTTGATCCAGGAGTCTGGAAGCTCCGTTTGCTCTTTGATCCATTTCTTCCATCAAAGATCTGGAATCCTGGTCCGACCCCAGTCCAGGTCTCCCACGGTCCAGATACCTCAGAGTCCAGAGAAGTGGACCCGGGACCAGAACTCTGGACCAGGTTTACATGCAGCTTCTTTCCTGCAGTAAAGTCTGCAGTGACGTCTGAGAATGTAACTCAGAGATGATGAAGGTCTCCATCCTCATCCTGGTTCATACCAGCTGGTGATGATGACGATTCTGGATCCAGTTTAGCCTGAGATCCCTCCAGACTGACTGGTTCCTGGGGGACTTCCCGGAGCTCCTCCGAACATCCTCATCCTCAGAGGCGTTCAGGGACGAGTTTAAATGCTGCGTGGACACATTTTCTTCTTCGGCCTCCGATTGCGTTAAAGTTACCAGAAAAGGCCAATTACAGCCCGGCGGAGGCGTCAGCAAGCAGCTACGCCACGACTTTATGAAAACCCAGCTTCATCACATTAATGATGCAACATTTTAAAGCGGCCGTGTCAGCAGAAATCAATACAACCTGGAGAGAGAGAGAGAGGTCGAGCCAGACTCCTTATTTACAGCATTCATCAGGTTTGTCAGAAGCTCGCCGGAGTCACCGGCTCGGGTCCTGCTTTCGCTTCGTCAGCAGAGCTCCGATATAATGAGGATGACCTCTGCTCAGCCTTCCTCACCGGTGCCGTTTCAGGATGACATCAGAGGGAACCGGAGCAGCCTGACCGAGTCCAGAGGTGAGTTATCGCCCGCATCATCGTCCCGGTTCGTGTGCAACGAAGACGGCGACGCTTGTGACAGACGTTTGATCCCCGACAGGCGCTTCAGACAACAAAAACCAGCTTCCACCTAAAACTGCAGAAACACCACAGAAGAAGATCCTTCCACTGTGTTTCCTCATATCTGGCAGTTAACTTTAGTCCTGATGGAAACGACCAAATATGTTAGGATTTTAATTATTAACCCCTTAATCACATGATGTTGCTTTTTTGAATGAAAAAAAAACCCACAAATGAATAATTTACCCTTCTAAATACTCGGAAGCTGGGATGCAGTCTAACCTTTGACCCAATATTATAGATTATATTATTCAAATTTATAGATTATAAATTATATTACATGATGTCATATTATATCATATTACTGTATATTATATTACACATTATATCATGTTGTATTTCATGATGTCATATTACTGTACATTATATTATATTACATATTACAGTATATCATGTATTACATTATGTTATATTATATTTATGTTTTCACATTGAATGTTCCTGCGACCAATCAGCACCTGATTCCTAAGATTGGCTGTGCAGAGGGAGTTCTGTCTACTTATAAAATAATTCATATTATATATTATATTATGTCATATTATAGTATTATATTATAATATATCATATTATGTCATATAATATAATTTTATATAATAAAATTTATGTTATGGTGTTATATTATATCACATTATATTATATTACACATTATATCATGTTGTATTACATGATGTCATATTATATTATATTATGTCATAATATAATTTTATATAATACAATTTATGTTATGGTGTTATGTTATATTATAGTGTGTTATATAATATAATATAATATAATATAATATAATATTATAATATAATATAATAGTGACCTTTTAAAAAAACTCAAACTGAAATTTTAAAGTTCTTCCGGAAAAATCACTTTTCTAAAGAAAAATCCTCCTGATGTGACATGTGCACAATGTTGATGAAAAAAGAAGAGGAAACAGGAGTTAAAGACCAACAACTTGGTGTGTAAAAGGGGATAAACTGCTCCTTTAATGAGGATTTTATTAGCACCAACACCCCTGAGCAGAAGCCTGGAGCATTCTAATGAAAATGTGAAATCTTATTAATAATCTGTTTTTTACAATAATTTCTAATTAAAAGTCAAAACCAGGAAAACACAGGAACGGCATCGCCGGTGGATCTGACCTGCGTCCTTTACTGTGCAACGCCTGGCAGGCGGTCTGGGTGAAGATGACCCCCTGCAGCTCCCTGAACTCCAGGATCTCCAGGTAGTTGACCACCACCTCGGCATCGGGCACCACGTAGTGGGTCACATCTCCGGGAAGAACCTTTCCATCTGTGGGGAGGACAGACGGTCATGACAGGAAAATAAAGAAACTAACAACAAATAAAAATTTACAAAATTATAATTTAGTGAAATGAAATATTGACTTTGAATTGTGGTTGCAAATAATTGAGAAAAAACAAAACTGTCCCAGACACATTCGAGCACCTTTTCCATGAACATGGACCAACACACCTGTCAACAGGTGCGGACGTCTGATTGGACGTTACAGAAAAAACCTGATTCCAGTGACCGTCTTAAAATGTTGCTCAACAAAATTTTAATTCATCATGGTTGTTTTATTTTTTATTTGCTTGTTTTTAATATTTATGTTAAACCAGAATTCAGAATCAAAGTCATGATGTTCATAGAAGTTTTATTCTGACAGAAAAAATAAATAAATTAAAAAAAAAACAAGTATTGGACGTCCCGAGACTAAAACCTACCACAAACCTAAGATAATTATTTTCATTATTTATTACTATTTATTTCTATTTTTGCTCCATTAATGTTGAAATGTAGAAAAATGCTATTTTTTTTTTTACCTCTTTTAATGACTGATAATTCCTGTGTTCTTGGAGTTATACATATACAGTCGTCCTCAAAATTATTCCTACCCTCCAAATAAAGAAGGAAAAACAATCAGCTGTCAATTAGATAAGTTGAAACTAACAAAAGTAATAATAAATAAAAATTTCAAGAAAATCATGACATTGATTTTGAATTGTGGCTCAAAAGAAATATTAAAAACAAACACAGACAAAATAAAAGCTAATAAACAAGCATGATGGGGCTCCAAAGCTAACAAATTTTGTTGAGCAACACATGCTGGTCCTCTGTTCATGAGTAAGCTGCTCTAATGTGTCTGGGACAGTTTTTTTTTTTTTTTTTTATGATTCTTTTAAACCACAATTTAAAAAGCAATACTTTATTTCACTAAATTACAATTTTGTAAATTTTTATTTATTATTAGTTTCTCTAGTTACTTGTTATTTGAATTACTATTGTGAATTCAGTCTTTTTTTATTGGTGGGTATGAAGTTTGACTTGTTTTCATTGATCTGGATGCTCATCATCTCTGTCTGAGCTGATTTATAACTTCAGTGTGTCTTTAAATGAATCGTTTTTAGCTGAAAACTCGCTTTGGCTCCATCCTGAATGAAAGTTTCATTCACACAGACTCAGTGACCTGAAACCGTTTATATTTAAATAAATCAGACGTGGTTTAATCGGTCTGTCAGCTGCTCGCTGCGTGTGTGTTTAGCTAACTCACCGTTAGCACAGTCCGCCTGGCACAGAGAACTGAAACACGGAACCCGCTCCCGCAGATAATGCTCCCGAACCACCCGAACCTTCCGGCCCCGACAGCTCTTCAGGTGCAGAACCTTCTCCGTCTTAATCATCCCGCCCCTCGGTACCGACCCACCGAAGCTGAATGCAGCTGTTAACCAGCTGTTTGATCGCAAAGCGGGGAGATTCTCATGTAAACAGTTCTGCCGAACTTCAGACGCCAGAGAGCGTGCTGACGTCATGACGTAGCGTAAACCCTGATAAGTGCTGTCCGTAGCCGTTAATAGAGAGGTGCTGGCGGACGGAAAGGGTTTCTAAACTGATGAAAGCTTCTGGAAAGTGAAGGAAAAAAGATGTTTTCTAAAACTTCTTATTTTGCGTTCCAAGTTTTTTTAAATTGAAAATTCGGATGGGAATCAAATTAAATAAATAAGACACATTAAAACGAAAACACGCCAGTTACAAACACCAAGGCAAATTTGAAATTTATAAAGAAGAAAACCCCTTGAGATACAAAATCTTGTTGTCGAGAGGGTCCTCGACACAAACGAACATTAAAAAATAACAAAAATACAGTATATTATATAGATATTTGAACGTCACATTTAAAGCAGTTAGAGATGCACCGATCCAGTTTACAATCGAATTCGTTACCGATACCAGGGTTGAGCGTATCAGCCGATACTACGTTTGAATGAATAAACCGCATTCCTTGCCATATGAGGGAAGGCACCAGGCTTCACATAAACATTTAGCCTTGTTTAGAGAAAGGTAACAAATTAACATAGATATAATTCTACTTAATTTTATCTTTTAAAAAATAAAGTGTACATTTATTACGATATTAATAAAAACAGAAAAGACTGGATCGGAATGCTGGATTGGCCAAATTCATCTGATATTCAATCCAGCTAATTTGTCAATATCGGAGCCGCTATACTGCTTCTAAAGATCGGTGCATCTTTAAAAGCAGTAGGCCTATAGCGGGGTGCAGAGGATCCATTAAAAAGCACATTAAAAACAAACTTTAAAATCAATAAAATGGGTTAAATAAAAATAGAACAGCTCAAGTAAAACATCAAAGTCAAAAAACAAACAAAAAAGAGATGGACAGCAGCTGATCGTTCATATGTCAGATCACTACTTGAATCAAACAGGAGGGGTTTTTAACCTTTTCACACTCACATGTAGTACACGTTTCCTTGGCGTTTTTGGAAAATGGGAGCGAAACTTTGAAGATTTGGGAAAGAAAAACTGCTCTGAATCAAACCAGCTTTTAAAATCACTTGTAAGAATTTCCCAAATTAAACCCAGATAAATCGTATACACATAAATATATAAGATATTTAAGTGGAACTATATTATACAGAAAATTTTCTTGACCTCAAGTCAACAGGTGACATTTTCAAACATGAGACACACCACCAATAAAAAAAGAGAGAGAGAAAAAAAAAACGTTATAAGGTAAAAAACGTTTAAAGGTGATAGCTATAACTTCATAAAAATGATATATATTTGACTGAAAAAAAAAATCTACATAACGTCTGGAGGGGTACAGAATAAAGTAATAATTCACCCCCAAATTTTTTAATAGCATATAATTAATTGTTTTATTTATTTTTACGGGTCTAAAAGTAAATATTTTCATCTCATTATCATGCCAATGTGGGGACTTTTCACCGTTAGCATTAGCTCTGGAGTTGCTAGCTTGATTGTGCTGTGAAATAGCATTTTCCTTGCCTTACATTTCTCAAATTCAAGTCAACAGATGACATTATTTTCATAAAATACATAAAATACACTGCTGATTAAAAAAGAAAAACAATTGTAAGCTTAAAACATTTAAAGATGATAGCTACAAAACCTACGTGTTCAACTTTAAAGATGGCTGTGCTCAGTGTTAGTCGAAGTTCCTGTAATGCTGCATTTATTTGCACTTCTTACTAATTCTTGTTGCTTTAAATCAGTCGTACACACAATATTGTTTGATATGATTTGGTATGGAGGTGCTGCTGTAGAAAGATTCACATTTTCATGTGGTATATGTGAACTACAACGCCAGCAGTGCTAAAAACGGCCAATAGCCTTAGCAAACACATTGTTTTGCTTGGCTGCTCTGTTGTTTTCCAGCTAGTGAACTGGAATGTGGTACCAGTGCATTCCAGTTGTCTCGGAACTCATTTTTCCAAGGTAATTTTCCGAGGAAGTGTTGTCATGAACTCAATTTTCTGAGATACGAGCCCGTAATTTGCAGAGGACCCAGAGATTGTAGATTTAAAGATGGCGGCGTCCAGCGCCATTGCTGTGCTTATCAAACTTCCATATCAGATATTTTCTGTTCATAAGCTTCAAGTGAAAACAGCACCGAGTTGTTATTGAATTTTACGGTCTCACAGTCTTTTTTTTCCCTAAAATGCTGCATGAATTTGATGTTTATGAACACATACACTGAAATTAGCTGTTGTTGTCATAGTAACAGTGTTATAACGTCTGTGTTATTTTAGTTGCTAGAAATTTGTTAATTTCTAACTGTTCTAGCTCACAGGCTTTTTTGGAGATGTCTATTTTTTCCCGAGTTGGTGCAACCAGAACGTAAAATACCCGGTAATGATGTCACTGGAATGCACCATTAGGTCAGGCGTGACGTCATTCCCAGTTCCAACTGGTTCCATCTTGCCAGCTCTGAGGTAAATGGAACGCGCCAAAACGCCGAAGAATCCCAAAGTGTGATCAGATGTAAAGTATTTACTTTTTAGACCCGTCAAAATGAATTAAAACAATCATTTACATGCTATTAAAAAATTAAGGGGAAAAATTGATACTTATATTCTTCACCCCTAGAAGATATGCAGATGTACAGTCGTCCTTAGAATTATTCATACCCTCATATTAAAGATGGAAAAAAATAATCTGTCAGTGAAATATGAAGAAATTGATAAAAGTAAAAATAAATAAAAAGTCCATGAGATCATGAGTTTGAATTGTGATTTTAAAGAAATATAAAAACACACACACACAAAATAAAACAAGTAAACAAGCGTGATGGGGCGCTGAAGCTTAAATGTTGTTGAGCAACACTTTGAGGCAATAGGGGATTATCACATTTCCGCGTTCCGGTTTCCGGAAGTTGAAACATTTGGCACTTCCTCTTCCGGGCCATGTTAACGACAGCCGTTCCTGCTCTGTTATACTGTTTAAATCGGATAAACTCCAAACATACTCAAGTTTTCATTCTAGACTGAAGTGATACTGGATCAAAAGCTGGATCAAAGCGATCGATTCGCCGCGGTGAAGGGCCGAACTTTATAATAAAACACACGTTTGTTTGTCCCCGGTGGGGCACAACACCGGCACTTCACAGCATGCTAGCATTAGCCAGCTAACGTTTACTGACGTGCTTAACATTGTGCGTCTTAAAACACACAAACATCTGAAAATCGGGTCTGTACCCCCCCGTTTCCAGTGGAACAACTGGGGACTGCCAAGAAAGGAGACGCTTTCAGATGCTTGTGTGTTTTCAGCCGCACAAAGTTAGGCACGTCATCAAGCTGGCGAATGCTAACCTGCTAACAATAGTCCGCCAGCTACTACTCTGTTAAACTTTGTAAATCGGATAAACGCCAATGCCAAGTTTTCATTCCAGACTGAAGTGATGCTGAGGAAGAAGTGGATCAAAACGACCGATTCACCGCGGTGAAGGACCGAACTTTATAATAAAACGACACGTTGTGGCCGGCAGACTGCACAGTCGTGTTAGCCTGTAAGCATTAGCCAGCTTGATAACGTGCCTAACTTTGTGCGGCTGAAAACACACAAGCATCTGAGAGCGTCTCCTTTCTTGGCAGTCCCCAGTTGTTCCACTGGAAACTGGGAGGTACAGACCCGATTTTCAGATGTTTGTCTGTTTTAAGACGCACAATGTTAAGCACGTCAGTAAACGCTAGCTGGCTAATGCTAGCATGCTGTGAAGTGCCGGTGTCGTGCCCCACCGGGGACAAACAAACGTGTGTTTTATTATAAAGTTCGGCCCTTCACCGCGGCGAATCGATCGCTTTGATCCAGCTTTTGATCCAGTATCACTTCAGTCTAGAATGAAAACTTCAATATGTTTGGAGTTTATCCGATTTAAACAGTATAACAGAGCAGGAACGGCTGTCGTTAACATGGCCCGGAAGAGGAAGTGTCAAAAGCCGGCAACTTCCGGTAAGCGTGATAATCCCCTATTACTGCAATCAGGTGTTTCTGTAATGTCCAATCAGACGTCTGCACCTGCTGACAGGTATGTTGGTCCACTATTTATGGGAAAGGTGCTCTAATGTGTCTGGGACAGTTTTGTTTTTTTGTTTTTATTTTTATTATTATCATTTCCAACCACAATTCAAAAGCAATATTTTATTTCACTAAATTATAATTAGTAAATTTTCATTTCTTATTAGTTTCTTTTTATTTGTATTACTATTTTGAATTTAGCCTTTTCTTTAATTTGAGGAGGACTACTGTAGGCTATTGGTTTTTTTAAATAATTATTTTGATTATAAAGTTGTAGCTATCACCTTGAAGTGGACTTGAATTACACAAAAAAAAATTCTTGACCTCTAGTCAACGTGTGAAATTTTCAAACATAAAATAATCCGCTGATAAAAATGAGAAAAATTGTTTTAAAGGTACAGTGTGTAAAAAATCAAGAGTCAATGGCAGTAAAAATGTGATATATAAATCAGGTGTGCACATGGTCCTGCGCATGCACATTATTCAAAAACTTGATAACAGTCTCTGCTTTATGTAATGTTGAAACATCTTCTATCCCAAGTCTTTAACTCCCATTAAACAGCTGGTACAGCAGAATTAAAGTTGGTATATATATGCACCACACAATAAGTAGATATAAATGACTCATTCTAAAAAAATAAACACATAACAGCTGTTCGAGTGCAGCGATTACACATAAACAGAAACACAGTTATGAATTTAATATCACATTTTTCTGCCATTGACCTTTGATTTGTACCTTTAATATTATATTATACAAAATCTCGCAGTATTGCACACCTCTATTTTTTCAGTTTTTTAAAGTTTAAAACGCTTTAAACGTTTAAAAACGTTTTAAAATACGTTATATTAGATTTTCATATCGTTACATCTCTAATATGTAACGATTTTTAAATGTTTTTAAACGTTTAAAAACGTTGTAAAACGTTTAAGCTAGCGGGGCGCGCGGTTCCTGTCCGGAGCGACATGCGCAGTGAGGGGGGGTGACTCCTCTTGCCCGCCCTGCCGCTCTTTGGCTGCGATGTGTAAGCGAGCTGCAGCAGAGCTCCGGAGCAAAGACTCAGTGCAAGTTGGCACCTGCAGCGAGGCGGATGCGGAGGACTTTACTCTGTTTCCACGTCGGCATCTTCGAGAGAGAAGTGTTTATGTTTTAGAGGAAGAAAAATCCTCCCACACTTGCTCCGGTGGCGGGTTTCCACGCAGGAAGGACATCGGGAGGAACTTTATCCAGGACGCGTCGCAGCTGCAGGTAAGCTGTAAATCCTGCTGGGTCCACATGGTTTCCAGGTTTCCAGGTTTCCAGGTTTCCAGGCTCTGGTTTCAGTCTGAGGATGAAACTAGAAGCGGGAGTTTAGATTATAATCATGTTGTCGGACTTGTCTAATCTACATCCATCTAACATTTCTCTTCCACCTACACGCATTTGGGCTCTGATTTATTTTCTTCAGAAGAAACACTGCTGGTCTTTTTCCAGATGAAAATGAGGCTTGTATGTGGTTTATTAGGTGAGATCTGTTGGCGTGTTTGAGGCATCAGTTAAAGGGCTTCTCTACAAAGTTTCCTTCATAAGTCATTTTTATGAGACTCTCCAAGTTTGGCTTCCCTCTCCCGTCCTGCAGCATCGTGCACTTTTTCTTCCTCTCGTGCGGTCCGGACCGCAGCTGAGCGCAGTCATCGGTGATCAAGCTGCAGGTTGCACAGAAAAACAAAAGTGATCGATGAGAGAGCGTTTTGGGGAGTGCAGTGGGTCAGTGGGGCTGCGGAGGTCTGCGTGGACTTCATTAGCTGTCAGAGGATCATTGCTGCTCCAGTATGATATCGATCCCCCCCCGAGGCGTCACAGCAGGCGCGTTCTCACGTGGAAATGACGCAGTCTGGGCGCTAGATGTCGATGTTGAGCAAGGCGCGTGCGGACCTGCATGCGAGAGGTGTGCACAGATCCCAGTCTCACTGGGAAGATTGTAATCATAGGCGAGTTTAACCCATTTCGGGGGTGCGACCCTAAAATGATACATACAGTCCTCAAAATTATTCACACCCTCAAATTAAAGAAGGAAAAAAAAAGAGCTGCGAGTGAAAAAAGTTGAAATTGACAAAAGTAATAATAAATAAAAATTCTACGAAAATCATTTTGTTGATTTTAAATTGTGGTTTGAAAGAAATATGAATAAATAAATAAAATAAAATAAGTAAACAAGCATGATGGGGCTTGAATCAGTAACGTCCAATCAGACGTCCGCACCTGTTGACAGGTATGTTGGTCCACTGTTCATGGGAAAGGTCTAATTTTTCTGGGACAGTTTACAGTTCAAAAGCAATATTTTATTTCACTAAATTATAATTTGGTAAATGTTTTTTTAAATTTATTAGTTTCTTTTGGTTTTTGTTATTTGAATTACAATTGTCATTAAGCTTTTTCTTTAACTGGAGGGTATGATAATTTTGAGGATGACTATGTATGGGAACATACATACAAACATACATACTAAGGCTGGGAAAAAATACCGATACACTGAAATATTGTGATATTTCCATATGCTGATATCATATTGATATTTAAAAATGTGGTTACGATCTATTTTACGAATGGAATCTTGCGAGATTTCGGCGTTCAGTCAAGAAATCTCACGGGTTTTCGTGCAATCTCGCAAGATTACACTTTTAACTTACGAAATCTTGCGAGATTTCTTCGGTAAAATAGATCAATATCGCATTTTTGAATATCTATATGAAATCTGTATATGAAAATATTGCGATATTTCAGTGCATCGATGTTTTTCCCAGCCCTAATACACACACACACACACACACACACACACACACATATATATATACATATAATTATTTTAGGGGTGTAACAATATCTCGATCCGTAAAGATCGAAAATCAATCCAAAACCCAATATTTACAAAAAAAAACCTATATCAAACCCCCTTTTATGATGAAAATGGCTTTATTTTGAAGGTCCTCTGACACAATATTTTCACAACAAAATACATGTTTATAGTTGTGATGTGGATAAATATGACACAGGGAGATCGGACTGCAAAGCTTACAGTTATGTTAAGAAACAATAACCTTGTTTATTACCTGTAATATTTCTATATTGTTTTATAACAATCGATGGATCCTAAAACAAATCAAAGTGAAATCAAATTGTGACTGAATTTGAGACATTGGCAGATATCAAATCGTCTAACTCTGTGTATGTATGTATATATATATATATATATATATATGTATATATATATATGACTGTGCTTTTTTCACAAACTTAAAGCATAAAAAACATACTGTACTTTGTTGAAATGTAATATTTTCATAACAAAAATAGAGCAACCCCCCACCCCTCAAGAATGGTTTGACCCCGCCCACCTGGCATATTCCAGAAAGCAGCAGTAACGGCTTAACTTTGTTTTTATAAATATTCCAAATGTAAGTTTGGAAAACTGTCAGAATCTCCATAAATAAGGAGGATAAATGGTGTTGTGCTGGATCTGGTTACCCGCTCAGACACAACACCTGCAGCCCAAAATCAGCTTCTCTCATCCAGATAAAGCTGAACTGGGATTTTTACATAAGTAAGGAAACTTTATTTATGTAGCACTTTTTACAGACACAGAAAGATCCTGAAATCCATCCCAGCTTTTTTTTCCTGACTGGTTCTTAATATATTTGTAATTATTTATATTATTTTGTTTGTATGTTTAAAATTCCTCATAGATGTTGGTCAGTTTTTCCTCCTACTTGCTGTTACAGTCGTATTTTATTTTCTTTCTTGGCTCTCGGAGCAAACCTCTGCTCCTGGAATCACCTCTGATTGCAGCTGCAGTAAAGTGCACAGTTGCGTTCAGGGACCGGAGCAGGTTGCGTTCAGCGGCGCCATCTGTCACCCGGACATTTGTCACAAACGTGGCTTTGCAATAAAAGTAATGCAGCTCTCTGACGACTCGCGAGCTCTTACTTTAATTAAATGTGTGTTTGATTTTGTGGCTCAGAGTTCTGCAGAAGCGTGAGTAGGAAAATGCAAAATGAAGGTGAGGCTGACGGCAGATGGCTGCAGCCTCTCTCAGGATCAGCGGTTTGTGTTTGAAGTGACTTAAAGGAGAGAAGACTGGTGTGATCTGGAAATGCCCCCCCACTGTTCCCACGCTGGCATCCAGCAGGTTTCAAATGCAAATAAAAGAAGCGCTCCTAAAGAGCAGATGAAAAAGAATAAACTTTGTGAATATTCATCCATCAGAGTTTTCTGTTCATTTGTGACCGTCTGGTTCTGATCCAGGCTTCATAGCAAACATGGATCCAGGCTTTCAGACCGACAGAAAACTCTTCCCCAGGCTGGTTTTTCCTCTCATGCATGCAGAGTCTGCTGCTCTCCGCTAACACGGATCCATGAAACACCTGATTTGGAGTACCTGGAAATGTCCCTCCGGGCCTCCGTGCACGTGCCAGTCCCTGAAATCCACCGTGCTGAAAGCTGAAAGCAGCTGCTGTCGCTCTAAAGCACATTAAAGCAAACTTCAGTTTATTTTCAGAGAAGAAGAATTCAGCCTGAGCGCAGGAGAGAAATATGAACGGAAGGGTTTATTTCAAACAAATGAAAAAGAGAAAACTATCCAGGGTGAGTGGGGTAAACTGGGACACTTTCTGAAAGTGGAACCTCAGCGTTAATTCTGATTATGAACCAAACATCCACACAGAACGTTTTTGGTGTAATCTCATGCGGCCCTGCGATGAACTCAATGGTGAATTTTAGTAACAGAAGAAAACACGTAAAGATAAAGCTGAACTGTCCCACTTTACCCAAACTCACCCTGTATCACGACAAAAGAAAACCATTTAAAAGACCCTAATAAAAACATACACATACCTGCATACACACTCAGAAACAGAGGTACCAGTTTGTACTTAAAAGGGTCCAAAGCTTGTCTGGGGGGGGGGGTCCTTTCTGAAAGACATTTCTGTACCTTCATGGTCCATTTTTGTACCTTATCAAGCTGTATGAGTTAATAAAGTACAATTAAACCAATTAAAGATGATGAATAAAAAATGGTACAAATGTGTACTTTATATTACTTTGGACCCTTTTTTATAGTATATAGGTACTTCTGGCCTCATAAAGACCAATATTGTACTTTTGAGAGAACATTTGTAAAAAATGTACCTACAGGTACAGAAACGTTCCTGTCTCGTACTTCTGTTTATGAGAGTGGTATTGATCTATTTTACTAATGAATTCTCACGAGATTTCATCATTTTGTTACAAAATATCGCAAAATCTCAGGAGATTTCGTTAATAAACTCGATTGATACCACGTTTTTAAAGACCGATATCGGCATCTGAAAATATCACGACATTTCAGTGTATCGATATTTTTCCCACCCTTAATATACAAATGCTACACATCTATCTATCTATCTATCTATCTATCTATCTATCTATCTATCTATCTATCTATCTATCTATCTATCTATCTATCTATCTATCTATCTATCTATCTATCTATCTATCTATCTATCTATCTATCTATCTATCTATCTATCTATCTATCTATCTATCTATCTATCTATCTATCTATCTATCTATCTATCTATCTCATACCTGCATATATATAATGAGTGTGTTTGTGTATGTGTGTGTATATATATATATATATATATATATATATATATATATATATATATACACCAATAAAACATAATACACATACCTTCATATATCTAGCTATCTATCATACCTGCATATACCTATATAATATGTATGTGTGTGTATATATATATATATGTGTGTGTGTGTGTTTATGTACACACATGTACACACATGCCTACACAGGCGTACTTTTATGTTATGTTGTGAATGTTCTTGAAGATGAAGAAGATGAAGGATTCCAGGTGGAAAAATTTACAGTTTTTCTCCACAAATAGATTCTAATGATGATGATGATGGTGATGATGATGATGATCTCCTAAATAAGATTATTGTTGTTGTGTATTTTCCATGAAGCTGTACAGGACTCGGGAGGGTTTCTGGCTGGGTGAAATGGCCGTGATAAGCGCTGCTCGGGTCTCTAAACTGCGGAGACGAGCTTTTCTGCTTCGTTTATTGTCTCATGAAGCATCGTTTATGGAAACGACGTCCTTCTGAGCCTCGTCCCACCGAGTCCAGCGTCTACAGCCATGCTGGATGGGTTTGTCCGGCCCTGCAAGCTGCGATAGATGTGATAAATATGAGGATGAGTGTGAGCAGCTTTTTTTCTTCCCTTTCTTAATCAATAACCTCGATAATAAAGTCATATTTAATAGGATAACGTATTAATATGTGATGAGATGAAGGATCTGAAGCTTTATTGATCGTCTGTAGTTTCAGAGTTGCAGGATGTCCCAGCCCCGTCTTCCTCCCCCCACCTCTCTCCACCCCCCATCGTGCTGTCCTGTGAAGTCCTGATCAGACCCGTGGACCGGTCCAGAAAGCAGCTCATGTAGCAACTGAGTTAGTTGACCCAGAGTTCCTGACTAGTCCTGGTTTATGTGCCGGGGTCAGAGGGATTATGAATGAACTGATGTGTGAATGTCAGCAGCTGCTTCAGTTACCAGGAATCCTCCACGCTCTGTGGGATCAATACAAACGATCAGAGCTGATAATTAGACAAACTGGCTGCTGTTTTATTGGAGTTCTGTTGCCTTTGTTCTGCTTCGCGGCATTAAAGATGCAGAAGAGGCTGATCAGAAGTGTGATAGCTAACAGGAACGTTTCTGAAGAAATGCTGCCAGTGCAGCTACCGCCCGCTCAGCCGTACATGTACGTATGTATGCGGGCAGCCATGTCACAGACGTAGCTGCTCGGTAACTGGCTGGTATCTGACCGCCCAAACGATAGACGGATAGACGGATAGAGAGAGAATATTGAAAGGATTCCCTTTAGCTACAGTACAGGTGAGCTGCAGCTATTCTTCCTGGGGTCCTGAAAATATATACATGATTAAAAGATGATTAAAAATACAAAAACAAATCAAACAGCAACAAAAAAAGATAAAAAATTATATGAAAAAAATTAATTAAATGAGACTCTCACAAAGGTGTCTCATAATACATCTTCATGTACTTAATTTATAAATCTTAATGAAAATAAAGTAGGCAGAAGAATACTTGTATACAGTATAGAGACAGATAATATAAACCGCTATCATTAACTAGTATACACATACAATGTGTACATACTGTATACGCAGATCATGCACCTGAGCCAACAGCCAAGGTAGATAAACTACTGGTATCGTGTCGACATGAAAAATTTCTGTATAGCCCATCCCTGCTTAGACCACGGGTGATGACATTTCACGAGTTCACGAGCACGCAAGTACGCACAGGTACGCATTGACAAACGGCCACCGGGTGACAGTCTGTGAGACAGACGGTAGGTGAGAAAGCGTGTGCGTGTGCGTCTGTATATCGACACTGCCAGACAGCCCAGAATCGCTCATGTCCGTTATAAACGACACAAATCTGTGCAGGATTTAGTTTATCCACCCAGCTGATGTGAAATATTATTTCAACATGAGGGAAATGTGTGTGCGTGACACACAGAGCTGCCTTGTTAAGCGTTGCCAGGCAACAGGGCCTGCTTGTGTGAAAATGACAGTTACACAGAGAAAGAACTACATTGAATACAGTCTGTGCACACCCCCCAAACAACTCTCCCCTGAGAGAAAACCATAAGAGATATCGAAATAGTTTTTTCACTGTGGGTGCCACAAGGCTTTGAGGAACTCGGATATGTATTTTATTTTATGTTGATGTGAACAGAGTTTAAACGGCGGTGAGTTAAAAACACCGGAGAGAAAGACAGTGATTTTTGATTGGTTATAATTGAAGGCAACAGCAGGCGTCAGTCAAACTTGTAGCAGCGTAATTAAAAAAAACATGCGTCTGAGCGAATTTTGAGTGAAAGTCCCAAATGAAGTTGACAAATTTTCCTATGTTTTGATAGATAGTTTATCTCTGTACGATGAAATCTGTAGGAGTTATGGGCATTTGTTTAAAATCTGAAAATGGTTCAAAATTTAGCGCGTAGCTACAGGTAGAGTGTGGAGGGATTTGGGGGATTTTTCAGATTTTCACCAAAAAATAACTTGTGACTGTGTCAAAACTGTGAAAGATATGTAAATGTCCTTGCAGACTGTAAAATTGTTATCTTTCCTTCCCCGTTTAAACTTTGAATGATGTTTCTATGTGGTGGTATGGCCGAGCTATAGACTTCCAAAGTGACCTGGGTTTTTGGCTGATTCTGACCAAATCCCATTCATTCCTACGGGACGAAAAATCACAGCTTTTTCCGAATTACGTTAACACCGTTAGAGTTTTTACAGCGAAAAAGCAAGCACACCACCAAGACGCACATTTTGATATGACTTTTGTGGGGGTGCTAGCAAAGCCCTGGGAGGAGTCACATGTCAAAAAAAGGCTGATACTGAAAAATGATACCGTGGAATAAACGCGGTAGAATAGCAATATACTGCCATATGCTATACAGCACTGGCAGCAAGACAAGACTGATTTACTAAAAGGGGCAGTACTTTACTCGTTTCTGGGATTACTTTTTCTTTCTTTTTTCTTTTAACTTTTTCTGTCCAGCATGGTAGCAGCAGAATGATGATCTGGCTTCTTTGTTGTGTTGAACAGATTTGCTTTGCCAATAGGAGCTTTCTGAATATAAGGCTCCTCTAGGATTACTTTATTCATTCCTTGGATTACTTCACTCTAAAGACATGTACGTTCGGTAGATAGTTACTCATACCTAAGATTACTTTACTCATTCCTACGACTACTTACTCATTCCTTGAACTACTTTACTTGTTCCTACTCGTTCCTAGGACTACTTACTCGTTCCTTAGACTACTTTACTTGTTCCTAGGACTACTTTACTCGTTCCTAGGTATACATTACTCATTCCTTGGACTACTTACTCGTTCCTTCGACTACTTTACTCGTTTCTTAGACTACTTTACTTGTTCCTAGGACTACTTTACTCGTTCCTAGGTATACATTACTCATTCCTTGGACTACTTACTCATTCCTAGGACTACTTTACTTGTTCCTAGGACTACTTTACTCGTTCCTAGGTATACATTACTCATTCCTCTGACTACTTACTCATTCCTAGGACTACTTTACTTGTTCCTAGGACTACTTTACTTGTTCTTTGGACTACTTTACTTGTTCTTTGGACTACTTACTCATTCCTAGGACTTTTAGTTAAAGCCTATGGTAGAGGGTGGCTAACCACCCCTTACTTTAAAATTTAACAAAAAGGAAGGTTTTAAGTCTTGAGACGCTGACGGGACCTAAACTGGGGGCTGGTTCCACAGAGAGGGGTCTGATAGGATTTGCCTCCCATTCTAGGTGGTTCCTAGAAGGTGTGGAACCTCTAGGAACCAATGGTCAACCTGAACCCTGAGAGTGAAGCGCTCTGATTGGAAAATCACACCAGACCGATTTTTGGCTATCAGGTGATGTCGTCTTTTGAAGTCAGGAAGTAAGTCAGTTCGGTTTGTAGAGCCAAATGTGGATTTTTAGAACAGCAGCTGTAATAACTTTTTTTCCTGGACACTCAATGATAAAAATTCTACATATAAGGTCTGAAAACTATCAGAAACTTCATAAATAAGGAGGATCAGTGTTTTTTGCTGGATTCGGTTCACTGCTGTAAAAGACGCATACATGCCCAAAATCAGCTTCTCTCACTAGATAACGCCAGATTGGGATTTTTAACATGGTATTTGCAATAACTTAGTTATTTATGCCATAAGTAAGAAATGAATGTGTTAATTTCACAGACCTCTCTGCAATAGGGGATTATCACGCTTACCGGAAGTTCCCGGTATTTGGACACTTCCTCTTCCGGGCCATGTTAACGACAGCCGTTCCTGCTCTGTTATACTGTTTAAATCGGATAAACTCCAAACATATTTAAGTTTTCATTCTAGACTGATATTATACTAAGGAAGAAGTGGATCAAAGCGATCGATTCGCCGCGGTGAAGGGCCGAACTTTATAATAAAACACATGTTTGTTGTCGCCGGTGGGGCACAACACCGGCACTTCACAGCATGCTAGCATTAGCCAGCTAACGTTTACTGACGTGCTTAACATTGTGCGTCTTAAAACACACAAACGTCTGAAAATCGGGTCTGTACCCCCCCCCGTTTCCAGTGGAACAACTGGGGACTGCCAAGAAAGGAGACGCTTTCAGATGCTTGTGAGTTTTCAGCCGCACAAAGTTAGGCACGTCATCGAGCTGGCTAATGCTAACCTGCTAACACGACTGTGCAGTCTGCCGGCTACAAACAAACGTGTGTTGTTTTATTATAAAGTTCGGTCCTTCATCGCGGCGAATCGGTCGTTTTGATCCACTTCTTCTTTAGCATCACTATAGTCTGGAATGAAAACTTGGCATTGGCGTTTATCCGATTTACAAAGTTTAACAGAGTATTAGCTGGCGGACTACTGTTAGCAGGTTAGCATTAGCCAGCTTGATGACGTGCCTAACTTTGTGCGGCTGAAAACACACAATCATCTGAAAGCGTCTCCTTTCTTGGCAGTCCCCAGTTGTTCCACTGGAAACGGGGGGTACAGACCCAATTTTCAGATGTTTGTGTGTTTTAAGACGCACAATGTTAAGCACGTCAGTAAACGTTAGCTGGCTAATGCTAGCATGCTGTGAAGTGCCGGTGTTGTGCCCCACCGGCGACAAACAAACGTGTGTTTTATTATAAAGTTCGGCCCTTCACCGCGGCGAATCGATCGCTTTGATCCAGCTTTTGATCCAGTATCACTTCAGTCTGGAATGAAAACTTAAGTATGTTTGGAGTTTATCCGATTTAAACAGTATAACAGAGCAGGAACGGCTGTCGTTAACATGGCCCGGAAGAGGAAGTGTCCAAATACCGGGAACTTCCGGTAAGCGTGATAATCCCCTATAATGTGTTAATATTGATAGCCCCCCAAAATCCCACATTTATATGTTAAATGTAGGATCTAGTTTTTTTCCCCTAATGATCTGGCAACCCGCCGAAATTATCGTGCGACCCCCAGCTTGAAAACCACTGATATAAAGGGTAAAACTATCATCACAATTCACCCACAGAGTTACACACTACCGTTCCTGACACACTGGTGAAGGAGGCGACAGCGCTCCGGAGATCTGGGGGAGTTTTAAATGATCCATCAAACACTAATTTCTCTAGTAATTTTGATGTTCCATTAAAGCTCGTGTCACAGTTAACAGTGTTGTGTTAGACGTGTGTGTGTGTGGAGGAGGTCATGAATTATGGAGGCATTCGTTGGGAAGTTTGAGTCACATTCTGTGTGTGTGATGCGGTGACAAAACATCGGCCAAGAAATTCAAATGGCTCATAAGGTTGGAGGTAAAAAGGGGAGAGCATTAAGGCCAGCAGCCGCGGGCTCTCAGCGTCTTATTCATCCTGCAACAAAGGCTCGGCCAGGAGAAGAAAGAAAAGCAACATGAAAGACTTAAGTGCTTCTGCCTTATGGGTACTCTGGAGTGGAGGAGGAGGAGGAGGAGGAGGGAGGGGGTGATGATGAAGCTGACCATTACACAACCTCATGAATTCTCTCCCGTGTGCACGAGTGATGCACGGCAAACAAACGAGTCGGACCGGAGCGTCAGAGAGGCGGCTGGAGGACGGGCGGGTCAGGAAGGCGACACACACTTTAGAAAGTAGGACGGATGTGTGTGTTTGTGTCGCCAGGAGCGCCGGAGACTCCTGCAGCTCGTCCTGGATAGAGATGGCCGATATGGACTAAAAAATCTATCATAACTTCGTTTATTTAAATGGTAATAATGATTAGGGATGCACGATATTGGAATTTTGGCTGATTTCTGATATGCTGATATTTTAAAACTCATGTGGCCAATAACTGATACTGAAGCAGATATTAAAGCGGAAAAATAAATTGTGTAGTATTCATTGCTTGTGCAAAATTAGAAAAATACCTCAGCTTGTGTATAACAAGTCAAACTTAATGACAGTTGTTCAAACAAACAGGATATGTGCATAATAACGACCTGGATTTTCTTCTCCCTGGAAAAAAAAACAAAAAACAATACCCAAAAACAGGGGATATTTGGTAGGGGTGGGAAAAAATATTGATATACCGAAATATCGCGATATTTTCATGTGCTGATATTGTATCGATATTTTAAAATGAAATGAAATGAAATGAAAAATACTTTATTCATCCCCGAAGGGAAATTCAGTATTGTAAAAGCTCACTTTTTTTTTTTTTTTTTTTTTTTATAAATAAACAAAAAGTCAGTTAGTCTTGTTCTTTAGGGTGATGGTTGCTGGCAGGAATGAATTCCTGTATCTCTCCGTCTTACAGCGAACTTGACGCAGCCTCCCACTGAACACACTCTGTTGATTCTTCACCGTGTTGTGGAGAGGATGGGAAGTGTCCTCCATTATCTTCATCAGCTTGTGAAGCATTCTTTTTTGAACGATCAGCTCCAGCGGCTCCAGAGTTATCCCCAGCACAGAACCAGCTTTCTTGATCAGCTTGTTTAGTTTCTTCAAGTCTCTGGTTCTGATGCTGCTGCCCCAGCAGATGGCTGCAAAGCTAATTGCACTTTCTACCACAGACTTATAGAAGATATGCAACATCTTTTTGCAGACATTAAATGATTTTAGCTTCCTTAAGAAGAAGAGTCTGCTCATACCTTTCTTGTAGATGTAGTCACAGTTGCATTTCCAATCAAGTCTGTTGTCCAGCTGAACTCCAAGGTATTTGTAGTTCTCTACCACCTCCACCTCCTCTTCCAGGATGTAGACAGGACTATGCTGCTTATTCTTGCTCCTCCTGAAGTCAACAATCATCTCTTTAGTCTTGCTGGTATTTAAGATGAGCTGATTGTTACTGCACCATTTCACAAACTGATTGACAAGTTCCCTGTATTCGGCTTCTTGTCCATCACTAATACACCCCACAACAGCAGAGTCATCAGAATATTTCTGCAGATGACAGGACTCAGAGTTGTACTGGAAGTCTGAGGTGTACAGTGTAAAGAGGAATGGTGAGAGTACAGTCCCTTGTGGTGCTCCAGTGCTGCTGACCACCATCTCAGACACACAACCTTTCAGTCTCACAAACTGTGGTCTGTTTGTGAGGTAGTCGTAAATCCAGGTGGTTGTGGAGGGATCCACCTGGAAGTTATGGAGCTTCTCACATAGCAAAGCAGGCTGAATAGTATTATTAAATGCACTTGAAAAATCAAAGAACATGACCCTCAAAGTGCTGCCTGACTGGTCCAGATGAGAGTGGGCTCTCTGAAGCAAGAAGATGATGGCGTCTTCAACCCCAAGCCCATTACGATATGCGAACTGTAATGGGTCTTGAAAGGTGTTCACTTGCTTGTTGAGGTGAGCCAGTAAGAGTCTCTCCAGGACTTTCATGATGTGAGATGTCAAAGCAACTGGTCTGTAGTCATTTGGTTCAGCTGGTTGTGGTTTTTTAGGGACTGGAACAAGACAGGATGTTTTCCACAGCACAGGAACTCTGTTCTGTCTCAGGCTGGTGTTAAAAAGGTGCTGGAGAACCGGACATAGTTGTTCTGAGCAGGTCTTGAGAACTCTGGGACTGACACCATCTGGACCTGCAGCCTTGTTCCGGTTCAGTTTTTCTAGTTGTTTCTTGACCTGGTCACATGAGACAGTCAGGCTGGAGGTGGAGGCAAAAGAGGTCTCAGGTTGTCCTGATGTGGAGGGAGATGAGGCTGTGTTCAGGTCCATGACTGAGGTGCAGGGTGACAGAGTGGAGGTGGGACAGGAAAGCTGTGAGCTCATGGAGGGTGTGTGGTGTGTTGGGTTGTCGGCAGGGGGGAACTGAACCTATTGAAGAACATGTTCAGTTCGTTAGCTCTGTCCAGACCTCCGTCAGTCTGGTCCCCCTTTAGCTTGAAGCCAGTGATTTTCTTCATTCCCGACCACACATCCCTCACGTTGTTCTGCTGGAGCTGGCTCTCCAACTTCTTCCTGTAGTCCTCCTTGCACTTCTTAGTCTGTGTTTTCAGTTGTTTTTGTGTAGTCTTCAGTAACTCCCTGTCTCCATCCCTGAAAGCTTTCTTTTTGATGTTCAGCAGCTTTTTCAGGTCACTGGTGATCCAGGGTTTGTTATTGGGGAAGCACCTCACTGTTCTTGTTGGAACGATGCTGTCCACACAGAAGTTTATGTAATCTGTCACACACTCAGTCATGGTGTTGATGTCATCTCCATGAGGTTCACAGAGGACATTCCAGTCTGTGGCCTCAAAGCACCCTCTCAGAGCATCTTCAGCCTCAGTAGACCAGGTTTTAATCATCCTCCTAATGACTGGTTGCTGCTGAACGATGGGCTTGTAGGTGGAGGTGAGAAGAACCAGATTATGATCAGATCTTCCTAGAGGAGGCAGGGCAGAGGAGCTGTATGCATTCTTTGTATTTGCATAAAATAAGTCCAACATCTTATTTTCTCTGGTGGAGCAGCTGACAAACTGCTGGAAAGTTGGCAACGTAGCAGAGAGGGAGACGTTGTTGAAGTCTCCAGAGATCGCTATGAATGAGTTTGGATGCTGTGTTTGTAGTTTAGCCACGACGGAGCTGATGACATCACAGGCTGTCTCTGGTGCGGTACCTGGTATTATATAAACCGCTACCAGAATAACACAGGCAAACTCTCTGGGTAAATAATATGGACGGAAACTCACAGCTAACAGTTCAATGTCTCTTGTGCAGATCTTCTCCTTGACAGTGACGTGTCCTGGATGACACCAGCGCTGACTGACCAGCACTGCAATTCCGCCTCCCCTTCCGCTTCCCGCTGAGCTGTATATTTCGGTCTGCACGGACCGTCTTGAAGCCGTGTACAGACGCATTACAGTCCGGGATGTGTTCATGCAGCCAAGTCTCAGTGAAACACATGATACTGCATTCTCTGTACTCTTTCTGAGACCTTGTTAGCACTTCGAGCTCGTCCATCTTGTTAGCTAGCGATCTCACGTTACCCATCACAACAGTTGGAAGAAACGGTTTAAATCTCCACCGTTTTTCTCTCTGCCTTACCCCTGCCCTGCATCCTCTTGTCTTTCTCCTTAACTCCACTGGGATTTGACGTGTTATTTCGCTGAAAATCTTGATTTGGGAGAGTTTTAACAGTTGATCACGGTGGTAAACAATTTTTCCGTTGCTATGGATACACATCATAACAAGCAGTGAAAAAAGCCAATATACGAGGAAAAATCTCCCGAATTGCACACCGTTGAAACCAGCATAAAAAATCCTCCAAGAAAAACCTAATCTGACGAATAATGTCGATAAAAAAAGACAACTATATTAGAAAAAAACACAAAAGTTAAGGGAGAGCTTTCACAAATTGCAGCTACCTAGCAGCGCATTCCAGAATTTTTTAATGCAGTATCAATCTATTTTACTAATGAAATCTTGCGAGATTTTGTCGTTCTGTTACAAAATCTCGGGGGTTTTCATGAAATTGTAGGTAAAATAGATCAATATCGTGTTTTCAAATATCAAAATGAAATCTGCGTATGAAAATATCGTGATATTTCAGTGTATTGATATTTTTCCCAGCCCTAATATTTGGTTATTTACATAAATGAGCGTGTATAAACTCTGTTCATACAGAACATCCTAAAAAAAACTGTCTTTAGAAGTTTTGAATTCCGTAAAAAAGAAGTTTTTGAAGATGTTTTTGGGTTTTTTTACACTGAAGAAACAGCAGCCTGATCGGTTAAATATCGGTGGGGTGGACGATACCCAGTTTTAAGGCGGATATAGGCCGATACCGATAGGGGGCCAATTATATCGTGCATCCCTAGTAATGATAAGTGAGGATTAAAAAAAAAAGCTTGATCTTTTGGATTATAAATTGATCACTACATTCAATCCCTAAAATAATACTAGAGGCCACTAAACTACATCATTTTAAGTACTACACTCTACTACAAAATTGTAGTGACACCAAAACAAGTCTGACATATGAGAACAAAGTTGACATTTATTCAAACGGTCCAAAAATAACTCGGGTTATAAAAATCACTGCAACTGCTAATTCAACCGGATTTATTGTTTTTATCGGGAGATGACAAATTATTACCATGAGGAACATCTTTGATGGTACATCGCACACGATAACATATCGCACATCCCAATCCTGGAAGTAAAAATAGGAAAATGCTGCAGTGGTGCTGCTCTCCTGACGAGAGCCGCAGGCCGATGGAGAGGAGTCGATATCTGAAGATGGGTTTAAAATTTCACAGCTTCAGTTTGATGTGTACGGAAGAGGACGAGGGCCACTGAAGAAAAAAATTAAATAAAATTCTGAGAAAAAAAGTCAGAATTCTGATTATTTTTCAGATTTTTTTTTCAGTTTCTGAAAAAAAAAAAAATCTGAGTTCTGACTTTTTTCCTCAGAATTCGTTTTTCTCAGAATGTAAGATTATTGTTCTGAAAAGAAGAGGAATCTCAGAATTCTGAGATTAAAGACAGATTTCTGACTTTTTCAGAAATTGGGAAAAAAAATCTGATATGTATATATTTTTTTAAAGGGACACTGTGTAATCGGGAGCAGCTTCCTCGTACTTTTCATGCTGCGTTCGCGTGAAACCGGGCAGACCGACGACATCCGCTGCATGTAAAGTTATCACCGGCCTCTATGTGAAGACGTGGTCCGTCAGTTACAGTGACATCAGTCCACATCTGTTCGGTTGTCATGGCGATGTCGTATTGTTTTCCCTGACCCATGTTTTACCGTCTTTCGCTCGGCTTCATTGATTAAAATGACATCTGGTTTGTTACCAACGGCCGTCTGCCCGACTGCACGTGAACGCAGCATCAGTGAGACGCTGGTTTCTCCCACTGCAGCGCGGTGACTTTTCAAAGGCATTACCTCGAACTGAGCTGAAAACTCCGGTGTGTCCGGTGAGTTTCTGTGTTTTCCTGCTGTCACGCTTCTCCCGAACGCAAAAACATGGCGATACGACATGGCAGCCTCCACCGAGCCGCCCCGCTCGATGTGTAAATGAATGATACGAACGGCAAATTTAGAACTTAGAGGAGCACTTCAGTTTGTTGATGGGAGTGATTACTGATTAATGAAAAAACACTTTTGAACCAAATAATCAGTTTTTGTGAATAAAACACAGGAGAACTTACACAATATCCCTTTAAAGGTACAGTATGTAAAAAATCAAAGGTCAATGGCAGAAAAAATAAAATTAATACATAATTCAAAACTGTGTTTCTATTAATGTGTAATCGCTGCACTAGAACAGCTGTAACTGGTTATTTTCTTAGAATGAGTCATTTATATCTACTTGCTGTGCGGTGCACATGTGGAGGCTGGAATATTTATGCTACCATTTTTTTTTGCTACGGTGTCCCTAAGTGGACAAAACAGTGATTGAAGTGAGAACCCTCTGAACTTTAAAACTGCTGTAGCAGCTTTGTTTAATGGGAATTAGAGACTGTTTGGGATCAGTAATGTCTTAAAAGACATTAAAAATAGTTCCTCATAGTCCAGTCAGAGACCACTGATACACTCACACATGAAAACATCTTTATATCTGAGAGAAATTTGGCCACTAATGGCCACCATACATTCACAACAGTGCTGGAAAATGAAGTTATTTGAAAGAAAAACATCTTTTCTTTCTAACACTCATCTTTACCACTAGATGTCAGTAATTCTTACATACTGTACCTTTAATATTCTGGAAAAAAGTCAGAATTCTGATTTTTTTTTTTCTCAAAATTTCATTTTTTTTCTTTACTGGCCCTAATCCTCTTCCGTACTAGTGAATATTCTTTTTTTCAAAAAGTTAATTTTTAATAATTTCTTTTAGTTCTATTTTTTACCTCTTTTTTCTGCCTGGAGACATGCAGTCCTTGAGATTTATTTTTATTTTCCCTGGTCTTGTGTTGTAATGAGTAATGAGCCACTCAGGAGTTTGACTCAGCAGGACTGATCGTTTCCATCCAGAAATATCTGTAAATAATTACAGATGAACTGCAGCAAAAATCTGTCTGAAACATCAAAACGACATGAGAAGAGCTCATCGTTGGTCATTATCAGCCTGAATGCGGAAGATTTTCCAGCTTCTCTGACTTAATCTATTAAAACCAGCTCAGGGTCTGATGGTTACTGAGGTTTTATGTCAACATGCACATCTGAGTGATGAAGGTCAGGAGATGATGTGGAACAGACAAGAACAGCTTTTTTCCTCCAGCTCTGCCAATGTTTGAGTCTGCAGGACAAAAAAACAGTCACAGCAGAAACAAGAAAGGAGCAAAACGTTTCAGGTGCAATGGAAAATATAAATGTTTGTTAAAAAATAGCAAAAATGCACGTGTTTAAGATGTGGTGTCCCACAGGGTTCAATTTTAGGACTACTTTCGTTTGGTTTTACAAGGGGTGGGACTTAAACACGTTAATTATGATATTACTTACAAGAAAATTAGACTGTTGAAATTTTTAATACATTCAATTGCAGTTCTCATTAAAAGCAAAGCGGAACCTTTGTCATGGCCGATTTTCTGGTACACCTGATTATGCTGATGGACACAGCAAAACTCTGTGACATTGTTGCTATATTTAGTGAGTTTTCAGACCCCTCTGACAACTTTTTTTGTAATAAGCTGCTTCAAAAAGTCTATTGAGATTTTCTGGGGTTATTAGAGACTTGGAGACAGATATGAAAGAACGTATCGTTTACTTGCTTCTGTTAGCTGCGGGCGCTGCTACAGGCCCCTCCCCCTCTAATGTTTCAGATCAACAAACAAATTTAAATATTAGACAAAAATAATACAAGTAAACACAAAATGCAGTTTTAAATGAAGATTTTTATTAGTAAGGGGGACAAAAAAAACTAACATAAACTAACTGTGGTTTATCATCTTTGGAAAGCTGAGTTCAGTTTCTCTATCCACATCCAGGCCTGATTACTGCCACACCTGTTCTCCATCAGAAATCACTTAAATAGGACCTGCCTGACAAAGTGAAGTAGACCAAAAGATCCTCCAAAGCTAGACATCATGCTGCCATCCAAAGAAATTCAGGAACAAATGAGAAACAAAGTCATTGAGATCTATCAGTCTGGAAAAGGTTCCAAAGCCATTTCTAAAGCTTTGGGACTCCAGAGAACCACAGTGAGAACCATTATCCACAAATGGTGAAAACATGGAACAGTGGTGAACCTTCCCAGGAGGGGCCGGCCGACCAAAATGACCCCAAGAGCACAGCGACGACTCATCCAAGAGGTCACAAAAGACCCCAGAACAACATCCAAGAACTGCAGGCCTCACTTGCCTCAATGAAGGTCAGTGTTCATGACTCCCCCATCAGAAAGAGACTGGGGGGCAAAAATGGCTGCATGGCAGAGTTCCAAGACCAAAACCACTGCTGAGCAAAAAGAACATAAAGGCTCGTCTCAGTTTAGCCAGAAAGCATCTTGATGATCCCCAAGACTTTTGGGAAAATACTCTGTGGACTGACGAGACAAAAGTGGAACTTTCTGGAAGGTGGAGGTCCCATTACATCTGGCGTAAAAGTAACACGGCATTTCAGAAAAGGAACATCATAGCAACAGTAAAATATGGTGGTGGTAGTGTGATGGTCTGGGGCTGTTTTGCTGCTTCAGGACCTGGAAGACTTGCTGTGGTAAATGGAACCATGAATTCTGCTTCTACCAAAAAAATCCTGAAGGAGAACGTCCGGCCATCTGTTGGTGACCTCAAGCTGAAGCGCACTTGGGTTCTGCAGCAGAACAATGATCCAGAACACACCAGCAAGTCCACCTCTGAATGGCTTAAGAACAACAACATGAAGACTTTGGAGTGGCCTAGTCAAAGCCCCCACCTGAATCCCATTGAGATGCTGTGGCATGACCTTAAAAAGGCGGTTCATGCTGGAAAAGCCTCCAATGTGGCTGAATTACAACAATTCTGCAAAGATGAGTGGAACAAAATTCCTCCACAGCGCTGTAGAAGACTCACTGCCAGTTATCACAAACGCTTGATGCAGTTGTTGCTGCTAAGGTGGAACAACCAGTTATTAGGTTTAGGGGAAGATCACTTTTTCACACAGGGACATGGAGGGTTGGATCCCCCCCCCTTACTGTGTTTACTTGTGTTATCTTTGTCTAACATTTAAATGTGTTTGATGATCTGAAACATTTAAGTGTGACAAACTTGCAAAAAAATAAGAAATCAGGAAGGAGGCAACACTTTTTCACACAACTGTAAAGAAAGAAAATGTTATTTTGGGGCAGTTTTTGTAATGTCCCGCCTCTCGTTCTTACATGTTTCGTCTTGGACATTTAATCCAGAAACGTGCTGTTCCAGCAGCAGAGTTGGCTGAAACTGTAAGTTTCTGTTACATCATCATTTTTTGCCGTGGTTCGGCTCCTGCTGGCCGGGATTTGGGGTAATAAGATGACGCCTGCAGCGTGACGAGCTAAGCCTGCTTTGTTTCTGCCGGCCGCACAAAGTGATGACAAGATGTTTTCCATCCATGTAGCAGTTTAGTTTCCTCTGTTTGGGTTCATGCGGGACTTTCTGAGCCTGTTTGACTGAAAACACGATGAGCG
Source organism: Atherinomorus stipes (assembly GCA_023101725.1). Taxonomy (NCBI): domain Eukaryota; kingdom Metazoa; phylum Chordata; class Actinopteri; order Atheriniformes; family Atherinidae; genus Atherinomorus; species Atherinomorus stipes. The sequence goes on along the minus strand of JALJCO010013049.1, from coordinate 60,066 downwards.
GAGCTCAGGGAAGGACCACCTGGGCTGGAGCTCGGAGGGAAGCGTTAATGCGGCTGCTGCCTTGGAGCCAGTCGTGCATGTGTGGGGGGGAACGGGGTCCAGCCTCCTCTCCATCGTGGTGTTAAGTTACTTTTCCTCTGGATCAAGCTCTCAGATGAAGTTGTGAGCTCCGCGCTAACCAGCTCTGACAGCCTGTGTGATGGAGCTGGAAGCGTTGCAGTGGATTATACAAAGTCCAGCAGGGCGCCGCAGGACCGGCTCATTGTAAAACCATCCATCTTCTTTCCTGACAGTCAACAGTCTGTCGAGTCTCTGCGGGGTGATTTCATCCTCCTGACAGCTGCGAGCCAAACACCACATGAAAGACGGCCGTTTCTCCTTAAGATTCATAGATGGAGGAGGAAACTGGCCGGTTTGTGACCGTTTACTGAACATGAGGATGAATGTGGGTCAGGCCAGGATGAGAGGGATGCTCTGTTCGACCCTTCACCCGACAGGTCCGTCCCTGCTTTGAGGTGACCCCCCCCCGCCGCAGACTCTCTCCTTCTGTTTAAGATGTTTGCTGCTTCCTGCTGCTGGTCATCTCATCTGTGCGGCGGCAGTCAGAAAACCGTGCATGGTGATTTGAATATAAAGAGATGGAAATAATAAGGGAGCTGGGAAATGATTGCAGCCTCGGGGGAGAGAAAAACCTGCTGAATGAATAAGATGTTTGTAAATAACAGTAACTTTGACTTTCTCAGGGTTTATTTATGATGTTTATTGTTTATTTATACTCATGTTAGCAAACAAACAAAAGAAAACAGGGAAAAAGGTTCATTTAAGAGATCTAGGATTCTGTTTTTCTAAGACTTCGTTAGTAGTTGGAGAAGACAGACCAAACGTGTGTTTATATGTATACACACACACACTATATATATAGAGAGAAATTTTTTAAAAGTTACCACTTTAAAACTACGTTTTCATACTCTATTTCTTTTTATTTTACATTCCCCCTAGGGTTTTTTTTTTTAAGGTTTTTCCTTCTTTTTTTTTGTTTCCTTTTAAAACTCTTCTTTACAAACAAGAGTGTGTGTGTGTGTGTGTGTGTGGTGTATGTATATTAGGGCTGGGAAAAATATCAATGCACTGAAATAACACAATATTTTCATATGCTGATATCATATTGATATTTAAAAGTGCGGTATCGATCTATTTTACTGATGAAATCTCGCAAGATTTCGTCATTCAGTCATGTAATCTCGCGGGTTTTTGTGTGATCTCGCGATAATTCCTAAGATAAATAGATTTGAAAATAGATCAATACTGCATTTTTAAATATCTCTTTGAAATCTGCTTACGAAAATATCACGATATTTCAGTGTATCGATATTTTTTCCCAGCCTTAATATATATATATATATATATATATATATATGTATATATGTATATGTAATAGTGATCAGTGACATTTATTTGATGTGTTAAACATTTGAAGAAATGTTGTTTGTGTTAAATGTTTTGACAACATTAGGGATACTAACTGCGTTAGCATGTCGATGGGTTTTTCAATGTTAAGTTAGCATTCATGCTAATCATTAGTCTTGTGTGTGCAGTTAAACTCATCAGTGTGTTTTTCATGGACACAGTAATATTTACTCAAATATAAATAAGAATCTGACTCATTTAAGTTTATTACATTTGTACATTTGTATTTTAGCGTCACAGTATTTCTCATAAACGTCGTAAACGTATCGACGGCCTCCTGTGAGTTTTAGGAACCTGTTATCTATCCGCCAAACTAGAAGTCATATAAAGCTACATTTGCTGCAGAATTAAGTAGGGGTGTGCAAAATATCTATTGACTGAAATATTGTGATACTTTCATATGCCGATAACATATCTAGATTTAAAAATGCGGTATCGATCTATTTTATTAATGAAATCACGCAGGATTTCTCACGAGATTTTGTTACAGAACAATGAAATCTGACAAGCTTTCATTAGTAAAATAGATCGAAACCGCATTTTTAAATATAGATATGATATTGACATATGAAAGTATCGTGATATTTCAGTGTATCGATATTTTTTTACACCCCTAGAATGAATGTGTTGTGATAAAATGAAAATACGTTTACAGGTCGGTTGTGTTCATGTCCCTGTAAGACGCTGAGCTACATGTCCCATCTGTAGTCACATGACTCCACCGCATCCAGTCTATAACCAGTTATCGTCCATTTATCGTTACCGAGGTGAACTGCTCAATATATCGTGATATTGAGCCCTGTAACAGGCTGCAGAAAGATTGAAGATCATTTTTATTGGCGTTCAGCTTCCTCCAGAGACGCAGGATCTGCAGCAGCATCAGGAAACGTGTAAAACCTGCAGGACCGCAGGGCTCTGACCGGGTCTTCACCAAGTCTTCACTGATGACGGCAAAGATCTGCGTCTGCAGAGATGCACCTGGCGGACGGACCCGGCTCAGGTGGAGGGACCTCCTCAGATTAATTATGGTGGAATGGAAATAAAAAGCAACCTCTAAAACTGCTGCTGCTGCAGCTTCTTTCAGCTGATCCGCAGGAGGAAGCAGCGATGACCTTCAGTCTGCTGATGAAGGAAGTGCTGATTGCTGCCGCGCGTGGGGAAAGCCTTCATGCTCTGATCTGAATCCTAACGTGGCCTTCGTGCTCTGATCTGGATCCTAACGTGGCCTTCGTGCTCTGATCTGAATCCTAACGTGGCCTTCATGCTCTGATCTGAATCCTAACGTGGCCTTCATGCTCTGATCTGAATCCTAACGTGGCCTTCATGCTCTGATCTGAATCCTAACGTGGCCTTCATGCTCTGATCTGAATCCTAACGTGGCCTTCATGCTCTGATCTGAATCCTAACGTGGCCTTCGTGCTCTGATCTAAATCCTAACGTGGCCTTCATGCTCTGATCTAAATCCTAACGTGGCCTTCATGCTCTGATCTGGATCCTAACGTGGCCTTCATGCTCTGATCTGAATCCTAACGTGGCCTTCGTGCTCTGATCTGGGTCCTAACGTGGCCTTCATGCTCTGTTCTGGATCCTAACGTGGCCTTCATGCTCTGATCTGAATCCTAACGTGGCCTTCATGCTCTGATCTGAATCCTAACGTGGCCTTCATGCTCTGTTCTGGATCCTAACGTGGCCTTCATGCTCTGATCTGAATCCTAACGTGGCCTTCGTGCTCTGATAGAATCCTAACGTGGCCTTCATGCTCTGATCTGGATCCTAACGTGGCCTTCATGCTCTGATCTGAATCCTAACGTGGCCTTCATGCTCTGATCTGGATCCTAACGTGGCCTTCATGCTCTGATCTGAATCCTAACGTGGCCTTCATGCTCTGTTCTGGATCCTAACGTGGCCTTCATGCTCTAATCTGAATCCTAACGTGGCCTTCATGCTCTGATCTGAATCCTAACGTGGCCTTCATGCTCTGATCTGGATCCTAACGTGGCCTTCATGCTCTGATCTGAATCCTAACGTGGCCTTCATGCTCTGATCTGAATCCTAACGTGGCCTTCATGCTCTGATCTGAATCCTAACGTGGCCTTCGTGCTCTGATCTGAATCCTAACGTGGCCTTCATGCTCTGATCTGAATCCTAACGTGGCCTTCATGCTCTGATCTGGATCCTAACGTGGCCTTCATGCTCTGATCTGAATCCTAACGTGGCCTTCATGCTCTGATCTGGATCCTAACGTGGCCTTCATGCTCTGATCTGAATCCTAACGTGGCCTTCATGCTCTGTTCTGGATCCTAACGTGGCCTTCATGCTCTAATCTGAATCCTAACGTGGCCTTCATGCTCTGATCTGAATCCTAACGTGGCCTTCATGCTCTGATCTGAATCCTAACGTGGCCTTCATGCTCTAATCTGAATCCTAACGTGGCCTTCATGCTCTGATCTGAATCCTAACGTGGCCTTCATGCTCTGATCTGAATCCTAACGTGGCCTTCATGCTCTGATCTGGATCCTAACGTGGCCTTCATGCTCTGATCTGGATCCTAACGTGGCCTTCGTGCTCTGTTCTGGATCCTAACGTGGCCTTCGTGCTCTAATCTGAATCCTAACGTGGCCTTCATGCTCTGATCTGAATCCTAACATGGCCTTCGTGCTCTGTTCTGGATCCTAACGTGGCCTTCATGCTCTGATCTAATTCCTAACGTGGCCTTCATGCTCTGATCTGAATCCTAACGTGGCCTTCATGCTCTGATCTGAATCCTAACGTGGCCTTCATGCTCTGATCTGAATCCTAACGTGGCCTTCATGCTCTGATCTGAATCCTAACGTGGCCATCATGCTCTGATCTGGATCCTAACGTGGCCTTCATGCTCTGATCGAATCCTAACGTGGCCTTCATGCTCTGATCTGAATCCTAACGTGGCCTTCATGCTCTGATCTGAATCCTAACGTAGCCTTCATGCTCTGATCTGAATCCTAACATGGCCTTCATGCTCTGATAGAATCCTAACGTGGCCTTCATGCTCTGATCTGGATCCTAACGTGGCCTTCATGCTCTGATCTGAATCCTAACGTGGCCTTCATGCTCTGATCTGAATCCTAACATGGCCTTCATGCTCTGTTCTGGATCCTAACGTGGCCTTCATGCTCTGTTCTGGATCCTAACGTGGCCTTCATGCTCTGTTCTGAATCCTAACGTGGCCTTCGTGCTCTGATAGAATCCTAACGTGGCCTTCGTGCTCTGATAGAATCCTAACGTGGCCTTCATGCTCTGATCTGGATCCTAACGTGGCCTTCATGCTCTGATCTGAATCCTAACGTGGCCTTCATGCTCTGTTCTGAATCCTAACGTGGCCTTCATGCTCTGATCTGAATCCTAACGTGGCCTTCATGCTCTAATCTGAATCCTAACGTGGCCTTCATGCTCTGATCTGAATCCTAACGTGGCCTTCATGCTCTGTTCTGAATCCTAACGTGGCCTTCATGCTCTGATCTGAATCTAATGTGGCCTTCATGCTCTGATCTGAATCCTAACGTGGCCTTCATGCCCTGATCTGAATCCTAACATGGCCTTCATGCTCTGATCTGAATCTTAACGTGGCCTTCATGCTCTAATCTGAATCCTAACGTGGCCTTCATGCTCTAATCTGAATCCTAACGTGGCCTTCATGCTCTGATCTGAATCCTAACGTGGCCTTCATGCTCTGATCTGAATCCTAACGTGGCCTTCATGCTCTGATCTGAATCCTAACGTGGCCTTCATGCTCTGATCTGAATCCTAACGTGGCCTTCATGCTCTAATCTGAATCCTAACGTGGCCTTCATGCACTGATCTGAATCCTAACGTGGCCTTCATGCTCTGATCTGAATCCTAACGTGGCCTTCATGCTCTGATCTGAATCCTAACGTGGCCTTCATGCTCTGATCTGAATCCTAACGTGGCCTTCATGCTCTGATCTGAATCCTAACGTGGCCTTCATGCTCTAATCTGAATCCTAACGTGGCCTTCATGCACTGATCTGAATCCTAACGTGGCCTTCATGCTCTAATCTGAATCCTAACGTGGCCTTCATGCACTGATCTGAATCCTAACGTGGCCTTCATGCTCTGATCTGAATCCTAACGTGGCCTTCATGCTCTGATCTGAATCCTAACATGGCCTTCATGCTTTGATCTGAATCCTAACGTGGCCTTCATGCTCTGATCTGAATCCTAACGTGGCCTTCATGCTCTGATCTGAATCCTAACGTGGCCTTCATGCTCTGATCTGAATCCTAACGTGGCCTTCATGCTCTGATCTGAATCCTAACGTGGCCTTCATGCTCTAATCTGAATCCTAACGTGGCCTTCGTGCTCTGATCTGAATCCTAACGTGGCCTTCGTGCTCTGATCTGATTCCTAACGTGGCCTTCGTGCTCTGATCTGATTCCTAACGTGGCCTTCGTGCTCTGATCTGAATCCTAACGTGGCCTTCATGCTCTGATCTGAATCCTAACGTGGCCTTCATGCTCTGATCTGATTCCTAACGTGGCCTTCATGCTCTGTTCTGGATCCTAACGTGGCCTTCATGCTCTGATCTGAATCCTAACGTGGCCTTCATGCTCTGATCTGAATCCTAACGTGGCCTTCGTGCTCTGATCTGAATCCCAACGTGGCCTTCATGCTCTGATCTGAATCCTAACCTGGCCTTCGTGCTCTGATCTCAATCGTTACATGGCCTTCATGCTCTAATCTGAATCCCAACGTGGCCTTCATGCTCTGATCTGATTCCTAACGTGGCCTTCGTGCTCTGATCTGAATCCCAACGTGGCCTTCATGCTCTGATCTGAATCCTAACGTGGCCTTCATGCTCTGAACTCAATCCTAACGTTGCCTTCGTGCTCTGATCTGAATCCCAACGTGGCCTTCATGCTCTGATCTGAATCCTAACGTGGCCTTCGTGCTCTGATCTCAATCTTTACATGGCCTTCATGCTCTGATCTGAATCCCAACGTGGCCTTCATGCTCTGATCTGATTCCTAACGTGGCCTTCGTGCTCTGATCTGAATCCCAACGTGGCCTTCATGCTCTGATCTGATTCCTAACGTGGCCTTCGTGCTCTGATCTGAATCCCAACGTGGCCTTCATGCTCTGATCTGATTCCTAACGTGGCCTTCGTGCTCTGATCTGAATCCTAACGTGGCCTTCTTGCTCTGATCTGAATCCTAACGTGGCCTTCGTGCTCTGATTGGATCCTAACGTGGCCTTCATGCTCTGATCTGAATCCTAACGTGGCCTTCATGCTCTGATCTGAATCCTAACGTGGCCTTCATGCTCTGATCTGAATCCTAACGTGGCCTTCATGCTCTGATAGAATCCTAACGTGGCCTTCATGCTCTGATCTGAATCTTAACGTGGCCTTCATGCTCTGATCTGAATCCTAACGTGGCCTTCATGCTCTGATAGAATCCTAACGTGGCCTTCATGCTCTGATCTGATTCCTAACGTGGCCTTCGTGCTCTGATCTGAATCCTAACGTGGCCTTCATGCTCTGATAGAATCCTAACGTGGCCTTCATGCTCTGATCTGAATCCTAACGTGGCCTTCATGCTCTGATCTAAATTCTAACGTGGCCTTCATGCTCTGATAGAATCCTAACGTGGCCTTCATGCTCTGATCTGAATCCTAACGTGGCCTTCGTGCTCTGATCTGAATCCTAACGTGGCCTTCATGCTCTGATCTGAATCCCAACGTGGCCTTCATGCTCTGATCTGATTCCTAACGTGGCCTTCGTGCTCTGATCTGAATCCTAACGTGGCCTTCATGCTCTGATAGAATCCTAACGTGGCCTTCATGCTCTGATCTGAATCCTAACGTGGCCTTCGTGCTCTGATCTGAATCCTAACGTGGCCTTCATGCTCTGATCTGAATCCTAACGTGGCCTTCATGCTCTGATCTGAATCCTAACGTGGCCTTCATGCTCTGATCTGAATCCTAACGTGGCCTTCATGCTCTGATAGAATCCTAACGTGGCCTTCATGCTCTGATCTGAATCCTAACGTGGCCTTCATGCTCTGATCTGAATCCTAACGTGGCCTTCATGCTCTGATAGAATCCTAACGTGGCCTTCATGCTCTGATCTGAATCCTAACGTGGCCTTCGTGCTCTGATCTGAATCCTAACGTGGCCTTCATGCTCTGATAGAATCCTAACGTGGCCTTCATGCTCTGATCTGAATCCTTAACGTGGCCTTCATGCTCTGATCTGAATCCTAACGTGGCCTTCATGCTCTGATAGAATCCTAACGTGGCCTTCATGCTCTGATCTGAATCCTAACGTGGCCTTCATGCTCTGATAGAATCCTAACGTGGCCTTCATGCTCTGATCTGATTCCTAACGTGGCCTTCGTGCTCTGATCTGAATCCTAACGTGGCCTCGTACGTCATGCAGGAACTCTTCGGTGGGAAATGACCTGTCATCACTCCGACTTCGCCGACCTTTTTTCCGCTGAGTCAGCACGCTGAATCCATGTCAGGTCTGTCAGCGTGGCTCTAGTTTCTGGTTTGACCCACGTGGTTTTGGTCCATTAGCAGCAGACGGGTTCGTGTCTGCTGGAAAGCAGCTTCCTAAACGTCCTCAGGCTGCTGGAGACGCAGCGATGGCTCGTTGATTCATCCGCTGCTGATAAAGCAGATGTTGTCTGCTGCTTGTAGCCTGCAGCCTCTCTGAAAGCTGATTCTCTTTTTCCCTCCTTTATCTGTTTCTGTTTCTACCTCTGAAGGATTCGTCCTTCTAAACTTCATCTCGTTTGTTTTTCCATTTAAAATTTCTCCTGAGACAAATAATTCAATTCATTTAGCTTCATTTATTCCAGTTCACACCAAAATCTGAAGGTGCTGCAGACGTGATCGATTTAAAGCCAATGATTGTGATCAAAAGATTCTCATCATGATGAGGTGGAACGGGAGATTCTCATCACGATGAGTTGGAACGAGAGATTCTCATCACGATGAGGTGGAACGGGAGATTCTCATCACGATGAGGTGGAACTGGAGATCTCTCTCGTGATGAGGTGAAACGGGAGATTCTCTTCGTGATGAGGTGGAACGGGAGATTCTCATCAAGATGAGGTGGAACGAGAGATTCTCATCACGATGAGGTGGAACGGGAGATTCTCATCACGATGAGGTGGAACTGGAGATTCTCATCACGATGAGGTGGAACGGGAGATTCTCATCACGATGAGGTGGAACTGGAGATTCTCTTCGTGATGAGGTGAAACGGGAGATTCTCTTTGTGATGAGGTGGAACGGGAGATTCTCATCACGATGAGTTGAACGAGAGATTCTCATCACGATGAGGTGGAACGGGAGATTCTCATCACGATGAGGTGGAACTGGAGATTCTCATCACAATGAGGTGGAACCGGAGATTCTGATCGTGATGAGGTGGAACGGGAGATTCTAATCGCGATGAGGTGGAACGGGAGATTCTAATCGCGATGAGGTGGAACGAGAGATTCTCATCACGATGAGGTGGAACCGGAGATTCTCATTACGATGAGGCGGAACGGGAGATTCTCATCACGATGAGGTGGAACGGGAGATTCTCATCACGGTGAGATGAAACGGGAGATTCTCATCACGATGAGGTGGAACGGGAGATTCTCATCACGATGAGGTGGAACGGGAGATTCTCTTCGTGATGAGGTGGAACGAGAGATTCTCATCACGATGAGGTGGAACGGGAGATTTTCATTACGATGAGGTGGAACGGGAGATTCTCTTCGTGATGAGGTGGAACGAGAGATTCTCATCACGATGAGGTGGAACGGGAGATTCTCATCACGATGAGGTGGAACGGGAGATTCTGATCGTGATGAGGTGGAACGGGAGATTCTAATCGCGATGAGGTGGAACGAGAGATTCTCATCATGATGAGGTGGAACGGGAGATTCTCATCACGATGAGGTGGAACGGGAGATTCTCATCACGATAGGGAAGGGAGATTCTCATCACGATGAGGTGGAACGAGAGATTCTCATCATGATGAGGTGGAACGGGAGATTCTCATCACGGTGAGGGGGAACGGGAGATTCTCATCACAATGAGGTGGAACGGGAGATTCTCATTACAATGAGGTGGAACGGGAGATTCTCTTCGTGATGAGGTGGAACGAGAGATTCTCATCACGATGAGGTGGAACGGGAGATTCTCATCACGATGAGGTGGAACGGGAGATTCTCTTCGTGATGAGGTGGAACGAGAGATTCTCATCACGATGAGGTGGAACGGGAGATTCTCATCACGATGAGGCGGAACGGGAGATTCTCATCACGATGAGGTGGAACGGGAGATTCTCATCACGATGAGGTGGAACGGGAGATTCTCATCACGATGAGGTGGAACGGGAGATTCTCATCACGATGAGGTGGAACGGGAGATTCTCATCACGATGAGGTGGAACGGGAGATTCTCATCACGATGAGGTGGAATGGGAGATTCTCATTACGATGAGGTGGAACGAGAGATTCTCATCATAATTAGGAAGAAAGGGAGATTATTATCACGATGGGGTGGAACGGGAGATTCTCATCACGATGAGGTGGAACGGGATTTCTCATCACGATGCGGTGGAACGGGAGATTCTCATCACGATGAGGTGGAACGGGAGATTCTCATCGCGATGAGGTGGAACGGGAGATTCTCATCGCGATGAGGTGGAACGGGAGATTCTCATCGTGATGAGGTGGAACGGGAGATTCTCATCGCGATGAGGTGGAACGGGAGATTCTCATCGCGATGAGGTGGAACGGGAGATTCTCATCGCGATGAGGTGGAACGGGAGATTCTCATCGCGATGAGGTGGAACGGGAGATTCTCATCACAATGAGGTGGAGCGGGAGATTCTCATCACGATGAGGTGGAACGGGAGATTCTCATCACGATGAGGTGAAACAGGAGATTCTCATCACAATGAGGTGGAGCGGGGAGATTCTCATCACGATGAGGTGGAGTGGGAGATTCTCATCACGATGAGGTGGAACGGGAGATTCTCATCACGATGAGGTGGAACGGGAGATTCTCATCACAATGTGGTGGAACGGGAAATTTTCATCGTGATGAGGTGGAACGGGAGATTCTCATCACGATTAGGTGGAACGGGAGATTCTCATCACGATGAGGTGGAACGGGAGATTCTCATCACAATGAGGTGGAACGGGAGATTCTCATCACAATGAGGTGGAACGGGAGATTCTCATCACGATGAGGTGGAACTGGAGATTCTCATTACGATGAGGTGGAACGGGAGATTCTCATCACAATGAGGTGGAACGGGAGATTCTCATCACGATGAGGTGGAGCTGGAGATTCTCATCGTGATGAGGTGGAACGGGAGATTCTCATCACGATGAGGTGGAACGGGAGATTCTCATCACAATGTGGTGGAACGGGAGATTCTCATCACAATGAGGTGGAACGGCAGATTCTCATCACAATGAGGTGGACCGGGAGATTCTCATCACAATGAGGTGGAACGGGAGATTCTCATTACGATGAGGTGGAACGGGAGATTCTCATCGTGATGAGGTGGAACGGGAGATTCTCATCACGATGAGGTGGAACGGGAGATTCTCATCACGATGAGGTGGAACGGGAGATTCTCATCACAATGAGGTGGAACGGGAGATTCTCATCACGATGAGGTGGAACGGGAGATTCTCATCACAATGAGGGTGGAACGGGAGATTCTCATCACGATGAGGTGGAACAGGAGATTCTCATCACGATGAGGTGGAACGGGAGATTCTCATCACGATGAGGGTGGAACGGGGAGATTTTCATCACGATGAGGTGGAACGGCAGATTCTCATCACAATGAGGTGGAACGGGAGATTCTCATCACAATGAGGTGGAACGGGAAATTCTCATCACAATGAGGTGGAACGGGAGATTCTCATCACGATGTGGTGGAACGGGAGATTTTCATCACGATGAGGTGGAACGGCAGATTCTCATCACAATGAGGTGGACCGGGAGATTCTCATCACAATGAGGTGGAACGGGGAGATTCTCATCACGGTGAGGGGGAACGGGAGATTCTCATCACAATGAGGTGGAACGGGAGATTCTCATCACAATGAGGTGAAACAGGAGATTCTCATCGTGATGAGGTGGAACGGGAGATTCTCATCACGATGAGGTGGAACGGGAGATTCTCATCACGATGAGGTGGAACGGGAGATTCTCATCACGATGAGGTGGAACGGGAGATTCTCATCACGATGAGGTGGAACGGGAGATTCTCATCACGGTGAGGTGGAACGGGAGATTCTCATCACGATGAGGTGGAACGGGAGATTCTCATCACAGTGAGGTGGAACGGGAGATTCTCATCACAGTGAGGTGGAACGGGAGATTCTCATCACAATGAGGGTGGAACGGGGGAGATTCTCATCACAATGAGGTGGAACGGGAGATTCTCATCATGATGAGGTGGAATGGGAGATTCTCATTATAATGAGGTGGAACGGGAGATTCTCATCACGATGAGGTGGAACGGGAGATTCTCATCGTGATGAGGTGGAACCGGAGATTCTCATCACGATGAGGTGGAACAGGAGGTTCTCATCGTGATGAGGTTGAACCGGAGATTCTCATCACGATGAGGTGGAACGGGAGATTCTCATCGCGATGAGGTGGAACGGGAGATTCTCATCACGATGAGGTGGAACGGGAGATTCTCATCACGATGAGGTGGAACGGGAGATTCTCATCACAATGAGGTGGAACGTGGGGGTGGAGATTCTCATCACAATGTGGTGGAATGGGAGGGGGGGGATTCTCATCACGATGAGGTGGAACGGGAGATTCTCATCGCGATGAGGTGGAACGGGAGATTCTCATCATGATGAGGTGGAACGGGAGATTCTCATCATAATGAGGTGGAATGGGAGATTCTCATTATGATGAGGTGGAACGGGAGATTCTCATCACGATGAGGTGGAACGGGAGATTCTCATCATGATGAGGTGGAACGGGAGATTCTCATCATGATGAGGTGGAATGGGAGATTCTCATTATAATGAGGTGGAACGGGAGATTCTCATCACGATGAGGTGGAACGGGAGATTCTTATCGTGATGAGGTGGAACGGGAGATTCTCATCGTGATGAGGTGGAACAGGAGGTTCTCATCAGGATGAGGTGAAACAGGAGATTCTCATCATGATGAGGTGGAACGGGAGATTCTCATCACGATGAGGTGGAACGGGAGATTCTCATCACGATGAGGTGGAACAGGAGATTCTCATCGTGATGAGGTCGAACGGGAGATTCTCATCACGATGAGGTGAAACGGGAGATTCTCATCATCATGAGGTGAAACAGGAGATTCTCATCATGAAGTAGTAGCTATGACTTTTTTTTTTTCATGTCAATAAAAATCTTTGAGGAATGTTTCCAACACCTTGTTGGATCTTTGACACCAGGAATTCAGACGGAGGTCTGACCCGGTTCTACAGGTGGACCTGATCCAAAGGCTGATGATGTCGCTGTGTGATGCTGTTAACATAAGATTCGACTGAACGCACAAATCTTGTGATGAATAAAATGTGATCAGTGATGTCAGAGTGAAGTCTGGAAGGCTCCAGAGGTTGTAGAGAATTATATCCACTTTTTAGGTTTGGGACGTTTACACTTCACATCAAGAGCTGCTCCGCTGGGAAACGGGAAACCCTCTGGAGGGAATCTGGGTGAAGCACACGGGGGTTGGAAATGATGAAGAGAAGACTTTGGACGTCTCTGTTTTCTCTCCAGCAGGTGAAGAGCAGCAAAAGCTTCGCTCCTGCGTCGGAGGCGGTGAAGGTTATTAGATCTGCTCACCGCGAGTCCTCCGGAGGATTCCCGCCTACGTTCACACATGGCCTCCGAGCACACGTGTGTGAAAACGGCTTATGTGTCGTCCTCTGGTGACTCTGCATCTCTGCTAGAAGATCATCTGAAATCCTTCTGTTATTTCTCAGGACATTTCTCTGATATTCCGACCGAAGAACATCAGCTGCTTCTAATCGGAAACACCAGATCCTTGTTTACTCGTCTTCGCTGTTTCTGCAGATGAAATACTCGCATCTCTTCTCTACTACGTTTATGAATCGGAGAATGAAACAGATGAATGTGTGTGTGGACGGTTTCTTGCTGCTGGTAAAGCAAACATCCTATATGTGTTATAGTGATCGACAGATACATATTTTTAGAAGCGATACTGATATTTTCTCATCAGCCTCAGCTGATAGAACCTGCTGATATTTGGGGCCGATACTGCTTTTGACTGCCAAATTAATATAATGAAGGATACAATGAAAAGTAATGTCACAACTCCAAGAAAGCAGCTGGAGTCTGTCAGTATTTAGAAAGTAATCCTGTCCTCTATCAGTGCAAAGTAATAAAAGGTTTGGATATGGACATAAATGTTAGGATTTCTCTGTATGTGTGCATTACTTGAGTTGTTGCCGATATCTGATTTCATGTCAATAGCTCTACTAGAAATATATTTCTGAGAAAAATGTTGACATGTTCAATACTTTTTTCTCCCACTGTGTACTCCGGCTTCCTCACACCATCCGAAGACATGATGTTAGGTTAGTTAATCACTCTAAATTTCCCCTAGGAGTGAATGTGAGTGTGAATGGTTGTCTGTCTCTCTGTATTGGTCCTGCGACCTGTCCAGGGTGTACCCGCCTCTGACCTGATAACAGCTGGGATCGACTCCAGCAACCCTGAATTGGATAAGCGGTACAGAAAATGACTGACTGATGAGATATATATGTATATATATATATATATATATATATATATATATATATACATATATATATTATATTATATTATATTATATATATATATATATATATATATATATATATATATATATATATATATATATATATATATATATATATATATATATATATATATATATATATATATATGTATGGATATATATATATATATATATATATATATTATATATATATTATATATATATATACATATATTATATATATATATATATATATATATATATATATATATATATTATATATATATATATACATATATTATATATATTATATATATATATATATATATATATATATATATATATATATATATATACTATATATATATATATATATATATTATATTATATATATATAAATACATACACAGTGTGTAAGGAAAGTATTCAGACCCCTTTAAACTTTTCACTCTTTGTTTCATTGCAGCCATTTGCTAAAATCTAAAAAGTTCATGTTATTTCTCATTAATGTCTCTCAGCATCTGGACAGAAACAAACAGAAATGTAGAGAATTTTTGCAAATTTATTAAAAAAAGAAAAACTGAAATATGACCATGTCATATTTCAGTTTTTCTTTTTTTAATAAATTTGCAAAAGTTTCTACATTTCTGTTTTTTTCTGTCAAGATGGGAGCTGAGTGACATTAATGAGAAATAAATTTGCCGGCCGATGTATCGGTCTATCCTTAATGTGTTCATAGTGCCGCGACTCGTTGAACTCTAGAGTTGGCATGGACTCTTTACTGAACACTGGAGTGAAAAGGAGCTGCTTCACCGTTCTCTCAGTCCGGACCTCAACGTTTAACCTGGAGCCACAAATAAAGATGAGAGATTAGACGCTTTAGCCTCCTGCAGCGTTTCTGCTCTGGTGGTTGTTGGAGAGAAGACCTGATCATACAGCAGAAGTCTGAGTGGCTCTTCATTCTCCATTCAGACCTCCTCTTTTTATCAGGGTGAAATGATTAGTTTGAACATCCGTTTGCGTACTTTTGTGCTTTTGAATGTTTTTATTCATAAACCAGGCGGGTGATTCATTGACGTGATGCAGCAGCTGCAGGCGACATGCAAACATAAGGAGAACAAATAAAACAAACTCTGTTCGTTTTAGTCTTTAATATTAAAATGAAAATAGACCTGCGTTGAAGGCCGGCCCTGCAGCTCCGCGGTCTTTAAGTGCTTTTATCAGAGCGCCGCACGCGTCAGCGGCTCATTCATTCAGCAGGTCTGAAATTGAGATACAGGATTGAAAAAGGCCTTCAGCTGCCGGCAGAGGAAGGTTGCAGATATCAGCGTTGTCATGCAGAGCGTGCTCGTCGCAGACGCACACTGCTGTAGTCACTCCAGGGTTTCCTTCATTCCTCTGCTGATCAATTATGAGCTAGTTTCTGTGGATGACCAGGGGCGCGGCCTCTGCAGAGCTGCGTGTGACTTCCTGCAGATGCTGCTGATATTCCTTCCTGAGTGAGGCGGCGGCAGATACCCGGGGGGATATCACCGCTAACCTACCGGCAAGGAGGAGGAGGAGGAGGAGGAAGATGTCTCAGGCTCACCTGAGCTTGGTTCAGTTAGTCGTTTCAGTCAGCCGAGTATCTGTAGATGTGACATGAAGGAACAAACGTGAGATTTCTGCAGACAGCTGACAGTTTATCTGCTTTCTGAACTCCAAACACTCTGCATGAGTGTTGCACGCATTTAGGAAGCTGAGATTCTGCTTATTTGATTGCTGCAAAGCCTTTTATGATCCGACCACCACGGTCGCTGCCAGCAGACTACAGGCAGAAAAGAAGCTTTGCTGCCGAGTGTGAAGGGATTTCACCTTCAACTTCCAGCAGCAGAGAGACGAGTAGAGATGTAAGAGTCAAACACATGAGAAGTGTAACCGACACACAGCTGTGCACCCTGGAAATGAAGTTTAACATGAACAAACATCCGTGATTACACATTATATTCATATATACTCTCACACGTATGTTTGTTCTTTACAACAACCACAATATGATTTAATTTTAACCATTTAAGGGAAACTAACCAGCCAGCAGTTGATTCTGGGTTAGAAAATTTATTTAAATTAAATCTCTAATTTATTCTGCTTGTGATGAACCTTTAGATTAAAAAAAAGGAACAAAACTGCAACATTTATCCCTATTAATTCATGTTTATCACAAATTCAGGAAAAAGCTGCTTCTGGACCTTTATTTACTTTTATTCACATTCATTTTATATTCCTACATTTTTTTTTTTTTATTTATGTTGGGGATGTATGATATTGGGTTTTTGGACAATATCCTATATGTCGATGTTTTACAACTCGTGGGCGATTACCGATATTAAAGCTGAAAAAAAAAAAACAAAGGAAAAATAGTTCTGTTGCAGTTCTGGTAGTCATCAGAGACTATCCCTGAAGCAGCTTTTTTGTTGTGATCCGTCCTTATTTACAGACATTTTTACTGTGGTTTACAGACATTTTTACTTTGGTTTGGTCACTGTTATGCAACACCGCAAGTAAATGTCTGTAAATAAGAACAAATCACAACAAATAAGCAACTCAAAGCCGCTTGGAGCTCACAGGGGTCCGACTAATGTTTGGTAATAAAACATTGGTGAAATGAAGGAGTTTGTGGCAGATGATGATTATTTAGAGGCTGCGTGAGGTTGCCCGCACACTCTCAGGATCATTTCTGTACCTGTATGTACATTTGTTACAAATGTTCTCTCAAAAGTCAATATTGGTCTTTATGAGGCCGGAAGTACCTATATACTATGAAAAAGGGTCCAAAGTAATAGAAAGTACAAATTTGTACCATTTCAACCCTAAGGGTACCTGCAGCATTGAAAAATGTGTGTAGCTTGTACAATAACTATAAATAGCAGTACTTCTAAACAGTAGTATAATTATAGTATTATGTTATTATTTTATAACAACCATAGTAATCAAAGTAATAATTATATGCATAATTATGTGTGTTTGGCCTAATATATACATATATACTGTAATAATTATTGATTTATTATTAGCATCTTTGATTGTTGTCATAATCTCTTTTATTCATCATCTTTAATTGGTTTAATTGTACTTTATTAACTCATACAGCTTGAAAAGGTACAAAAATGGACCATGAAGGTACAGAAATGTCTTTCAGAAAGGAACCCCCCCCCCAGCAGCAAGCTTTGGACCCTTTTAAAGGGACTTGAGGCAAGATTTAGAAACAAAACTCGCGACTGCCGCGACTGGCGCTTCAGGTAGCTGCAGCCACGAGCCGTCACGGAGCGCAAACTGAAGCTATAATGTTGTTTACTCACCTTTTTCTTCGTAGTTCCACTTTTTAGTGTCTTTCAGTTGATCTGGATCGTATTCTGACGGCAGAATAATCCATAACTATCGCTTACAGTGTTTTTATTTAACGTGACCGTATTTTCCTGCATCAAAACTGTGGATGTAGTGTCATTTGACGTCACGTCTGCAGGGCAACGCGGGAAATTCTGACACCGAATTGCAGCTTTATGCAGCACACAGCCTGTTCAAGGCAACGGAGAGAAACGTGGTGGAAACGTTATTTTTGGTATTTAGAGCTTCATCACCCATTAGTTTGAAAAAAAGGGACATTCATGTTTGTTTTTTTTAAATTCCTGCCTCAAGTCCCTTTAAGGAGAAACTGGTACGTCTATGTTTGAGTGTGCATCACTTCCATCATATCGGACATACGCTGATCTGGAGTGGATCTAAAAATCTCCTGAAGGAATTCAAGTTTCACCAGAACTGTGTGGGTGAGGAAATGAACGTATTCATGCTAGAAAATTCCCCTTTAGATGTGACGGTGAGTGGTGTAAGGTCTGCGTGGCTCTCTCAGCCGTCTTATCTGCCATCGCAGCGTCCTCTGACAGAAGAGTCCAGGTGAAGCAGCATCTTTCTTCTTCTTTCAAAGGCTTTTTGTGCGCGGCCTCACTTCCACCGCAGCAGGAAATCCCTCTCAGAAAAGCGCTGATCTCATCAGAGTCGGCTCTTTCCAGATAACCGCCGGCGTCCACGCGCTCTGAAGGACATCTGTCTCACACTTATCAGATGATGATGGCGCTGAGTGTTTTCTGTCATCAGTGTCCATCATCAGCTTCATGTGGGAGTTCACAGGAAGTGGACGTGGATCTTCCTCCTCATCTAGGAGGTATTTTGGCTGTCGGAGCATCATTTTATCACAAACTCTCTTCATTAATAAACTTTAGAATCAGGGATGTTCGATATCAACTTTTTTTTACCGATATCCAATACACTCATATTGTCCAACTCTTAATTTCTGATCAGCTGATGCCGATCTCTGCAGACAACTGCGAGGTTTTATCTCATATTTTGAGATATTTATCTACAGTTGTGTGAAAAAGTGTTTGCCTCCTTCCTGATTTCTTTTTTTTTTGTCATGTTTGTCAAACTTAAATGTTTCAGAACATCAAACAATTTAAATGTGAGACAAAGATAACACAAGTAAACAGAAAATGCAGTTTTTAAATGGAGATTATTATTTGTCGGGTGGAAAATCCAAACTTCCATGGTCCTGTGTGAAAAAGTGATTGTCCCCCCCGTTAAAACATAAACTAACTGTGGTTTATCATCTTCGGAAAGCTGAGTTCAGTTTCTATCCACACCCAGGCCTGATTACTGCCACACCTGTTCTCCATCCAGAAATCCCTTAAATAGGACCTGCCTGACAAAGTGAAATAGACCAAAAGATCCTCATAAATGGGCTTTAAAGGTGAATTCCAGTTCCCCCCGTAGCCCTAACCCTTCGTTTTGCACGTCCATGTGAAGGGCTGGTAGTGTCCCAATTCTGGTTCAGACCAAGGGGGTGGGGGACATGGTAGGCCTGTCTGGCCCTCAAAACAGGGATTTTCCGGGGACACACTAGAAAACGAGTGGTATGAGATTACCCAAAATTTAATGCAAAATATTCGGGTAAAACGGTGAGGAAATCGGCAGCCAAAGAAACGTGCAAATGTGGCTATTTTTTCGTAAACAAAATAGACGGTAAATAAACAGTTTTATTATACGTGAAAAATGTCGCTAGTTTTGTAACCTTTCATTTTTATGTTCTTCAGTCCAAAGCTGAAAAAAATATTCCAAATCACAGAGGAAAGGGGGATTATCGCTGCTGCAGACGGCTTTGCCAAGTCTTCCGGAAACAACCGTGATGTCAGTTTGCTGCACGACTATTGGTGATGCATGAGGGTTTTGAAGGGTTGTTTCATTTCTTAGAGAAATAATTCAGTGGCCATGGGGAAGGCCTAGAGGTAGGGATGAAAACAGGAGTTGTAATTTGGCCTAAAAATCCACATTTTGCCCTTTTTTGATGAGAAAAACTGAATTTTGGCATTTGGGTGTTTTTCCACAGCTATTAACATAATCCACCAAAATCCACTTTATCCTCCTTATT
Organism: Atherinomorus stipes; assembly: GCA_023101725.1. Taxonomy (NCBI): domain Eukaryota; kingdom Metazoa; phylum Chordata; class Actinopteri; order Atheriniformes; family Atherinidae; genus Atherinomorus; species Atherinomorus stipes. The sequence goes on along the minus strand of JALJCO010013049.1, from coordinate 40,336 downwards.
AAGACAGTGTCAGCCTCACATTATACGTATGACACCATTAACCACTCAGTCGGGGGGGTCCCGAACACCAGAGTATGTTATTTTGGGGGTCATGGCTCAAAAAGTTGAAAAACCACTGCTGTAGACGACTGTCAGTCACGTCGTCTGATGCAACCCCTGAACGCAACACGATGGCAACACAAGCCCTGCTGTCTTTGCACGGCCATTTTAAACCCAAACACACGCGCCGACTTGAAAGAGTTTGATTTAAAAGTGAAGGTGTCTGCAAGAACTAATAAGTGATGCAAACTGTTGACACCCGGCAGGAGCGACTCTCGTGGGAGCGCCGCGATGTCAGCGCTGTAATTCATGAGTGAAGGCTGTCAGGAGGTGCGAGCCGCCGCGAGGCGTCTCTGGAGCTCGGTCACAACTCACACAAGCGGCCGGCTGTAATCCGTCAGGCCCACCAGCCACCCACCTCCTCATTGATTAGGAGCCTAAGCAGAGTGCTGATTAAGCACGAGGCTTTAACGCTTCAATCAGGAATGTGGCTGATCAGAGATTTTGTGCAGAGCAACGCAGAATGTTCTGGAAGTATTTGACTTTGACTGAAAATACTGCTTTTGAAACTTTCCTGATTTATCCTAATGAGTGCAGGTCAGATTTTTTACATATTTAGACACAGTCGCATGAGACAGACGAGGGCAGTTCGATTATTCACTGCAGGGTCACGCAGAGTTTCAGGGAAACTGAAGAAAATGTGCCTGACTGTCAATTTGCAGTTTGTTTTATCCGAAGCAAAATGGATTTCTGAGTCATTTTAATCTGTTTTTAAAACATGATGCAGTACTGTACGACGGAGTATCAGGGCCACATTAAGGAAAAAAATATTATTTACGTTATTCTGCATTGCACACATCCCTACCGCGCAGGTCAGACAAAGCTGCTTGTTATGTGATTGACAGTTTTACTGCTTCGAGTTGTTGTCTTTATTAAGATAAATAAAGTATTTTATAAGCTTTTGCTACGTTCATCATAATAAACACTGATGCGGTTTAAGTGTGTAGGCATTTGTATCTTATTGCTGTGATATGTACAGTTGTGTGAAAGTGTTTGCCTCCTTCCTCATTTCTTTTTATTTCCTTTTGCTTGTTTGTCACTTAAATATTTCAGATCATCAAAAAAATTTAAATATTAGACAAAGATAACACAAGTAAACACAAAATGCAGTTTTTAAATGGAGATTTTTATTAGTAAGGGGGAAAAAAAAATCCACATGGCTCTGTGTGAAAAGTGAGACGACCCCCCCCCCCATTAAAACATAAATTAACTGTGGTTTATCATCTTTGGAAAGCTGAGTTCAGGTTCTCTATCCACATCCAGGCCTGATTACTGCCACACCTGTTCTCCATCAGAAATCCCTTAAATAGGACCTGCCTGACAAAGTGAAGTAGACCAAAAGATCCTCCAAAGCTAGACATCATGCTGCCATCCAAAGAAATTCAGGAACAAATGAGAAACAAAGTCATTGAGATCTATCAGTCTGGAAAAGGTTCCAAAGCCATTTCTAAAGCTTTGGGACTCCAGAGAACCACAGTGAGAACCATTATCCACAAATGGTGAAAACATGGAACAGTGGTGAACCTTCCCAGGAGGGGCCGGCCGACCAAAATGACCCCAAGAGCACAGCGACGACTCATCCAAGAGGTCACAAAAGAGCCCAGAACAACATCCAAGAACTGCAGGCCTCACTTGCCTCAATGAAGGTCAGTGTTCATGACTCCCCCATCAGAAAGAGACTGGGGGGCAAAAATGGCTGCATGGCAGAGTTCCAAGACCAAAACCACTGCTGAGCAAAAAGAACATAAAGGCTCGTCTCAGTTTAGCCAGAAAGCATCTTGATGATCCCCAAGACTTTTGGGAAAATACTCTGTGGACTGACGAGACAAAGCTGAACTTTCTGGAAGGTGGAGGTCCCATTACATCTGGCGTAAAAGTAACACGGCATTTCAGAAAAGGAACATCATAGCAACAGTAAAATATGGTGGTGGTAGTGTGATGGTCTGGGGCTGTTTTGCTGCTTCAGGACCTGGAAGACTTGCTGTGGTAAATGGAACCATGAATTCTGCTTCTACCAAAAATCCTGAAGGAGAACGTCCGGCCATCTGTTGGTGACCTCAAGCTGAAGCGCACTTGGGTTCTGCAGCAGAACAATGATCCAGAACACACCAGCAAGTCCACCTCTGAATGGCTTAAGAACAACAACATGAAGACTTTGGAGTGGCCTAGTCAAAGCCCCCACCTGAATCCCATTGAGATGCTGTGGCATGACCTTAAAAGGCGGTTCATGCTGGAAAAGCCTCCAATGTGGCTGAATTACAACAATTCTGCAAAGATGAGTGGAACAAAATTCCTCCACAGCGCTGTAGAAGACTCACTGCCAGTTATCACAAACGCTTGATGCAGTTGTTGCTGCTAAGGTGGAACAACCAGTTATTAGGTTGAGGGGAAGATCACTTTTTCATGCAGGGCCATGGAGGTTTGGATTTTTCCCCCTTACTAATAAAAACCTTCATTTAAAAACTGCATTTTTTGTTTACTTGTGTTATCTTTGTCTTCCCCCCCCCTCCCCCCCCCCCCCCTTTTCTCTTTTTTTTTTTTTTTTCTCCCTTCCTCTTTTCTGGTGTGGGCGGGTTGCAGGTAAAAATATGAATTTTAGGTCATTTTTGTGGACATGACAAATGATTAATGAGCCTATTGGGCCATGAGGGTCGGTGCCGCTTCACCCGGCAGCTACGTGAACCGGTTCTGCACTCTGGTTTTAGAGCCTGGAGCCGGTGTTTGGGTGGTGGGAAGCTTAAGAACCGGTTTCTAGTCTTGCAAGTGCCGCTTACAGGCCAGAGACACCGGGAGGGGGGGGGGGGACATCAAATCGCTCCGTAAACACTTTGTTTAGCCCCACAGGGATTCTGAAAAGCAATTATGGAGGTGAAGAAGTTTCTGAGTTCTGCTTGTGCTAATTTCATCGATTGTCTTTTCAATAATGTGTTCACATTGAAAACCACAAAAATCCTCATTTTTTTAATCTGGCCTCTATTTTTTTTCTCACTTTTACAATGATATTTTTTACAATGCCATGGGGGTCCCGACCCCCTGTCTGAAAACAACTGCTCTACACGTGTCGGTCTGCTCCAGCCCCCCCGCCCCTCATCCAGTCCACTTCAGTCGAGGAGCCTCCGTAGCAGCCGAGCAGAAAGTGGGGCGCCCATGTCTCAGAAACCCCTCCATGTGAACTTGTGAGACGGGGGCCACATCAAGTATTTATGCTCTGCAGACCGCAACCTCATTGAGGCGCGCGTTCAAAGGCAGCGTAAGCAGCAGTCATTATACAGCTTGTACTCATTATGCAGCATTGTACATCGATCCTGCTTTCATTTGCAGGATGTGTACTAGTTTGTATATTAATTAACACCGCGAGATACTTGGGAGAGATTGGACATTTTTAGCGATGCATCATACTGAGCACGCTCAATATGTCATCTGCAAAAGCAGGTCAATTATTGAGGGGATTATTTTTCTAATCACAGAGGATAGATTTGTGGTATAAACTGGAATTAGCTGAGCTGCGTCTTGGCAGGAATTCAGCTTTTAGGTCAAGTGCACTGATGTGCTTCTTCTGCAGAAACTCCATGAAAGAACAGTTAAAGAATTGCAGGGAAACTTTCTTCCTTTAACAATTCCTCTAATTGCCTCATCATGTAAAAACGGGTTAACAGGTTTTCTGTGAAAGCCGAGTTTCCCTCCTGCTGGCGGCATTGTTCCCGTCTGCCTGCAGAAACACCTGCTGATCTTTATTGTTTGACATCATAAAACTCGACAGACGGAGGCAGAAGTGCAGGGAATCTTTAATAAAACGCAGTTGCAGGTTGTAATCACTGCACATTGTGTGATCCCAGGATCTACTTCTTCATTTCAGTGTTGATGTACGTTTAAAGGTGAAAGAAAAATGACCTAGCGGAGTGTTTGCTGATGAACGAACAGTGAGGGAGCGGCTCTGGCACTGATTTTATCAGAAAAGATGAAAACTTTGCAGAAAGATTTTATTTGTTGATCATAAAAAAGAGACATATCAGGTAAAATGTGAGCGATTCATGCAGAAATAGATATTTTTCATGCATTCGTGCCGACGGTCTGTGTAAGACTAAAACTATTAAAGCAAAAATGAAAAACTTGCGTGGTACAATAAATAAATATGTTCATAAGTCCTGCAGAGATAACATGAAAAATTAATTAAGGCAATAATTAATGTATAAAATGAGAAGCAATATACTTCTGCTTTAATTTGCAGATTTATTTAGATTTCCCTTTTTGTCCATATTATTTTCTTCTTCTTCTTCTTTTTCTTCTTCTTCTTCTCATTTTCTGTTCCATTGTTTCATAACTGAGGTCGGCCTCTCAGCCTCAGGCGTGGGATGCTGTGGAATTTCTGATCAGGTTTTTCCCATAAACGGAAAATAACTTTTTGTTGTTGAGTTTGTCAGAAACTTGCTGCTTGGGGTTCTTAGGAGGCGGTTATTACAGTTGTGCTTCAAAGTTTACATACCCTCCCATTAAAGAAAAAGCTAAATTCACTATTCAAATAACACAAAACTGAAAAAAGTAATAATAAAAAAAAATTAAATTTAGTAAAATAGAATGTTGATTTTACATTTTTGTGTAAAAAAACAAAAAACAACACCCAAACAAAGTAAAGCTCCTTGCTCATGAACATGCACCAACATACCTGCCAGCAGGTGCAGACGTCTGATTGGACGTTACAGAAACACCTGATTGCTGTGATTGAATCAAAGTGTTGCTCAACAACATTTTAGTTCATGAACCCCATCATGCTTTTTTACTTGTTTTACTTTTTGGTTTGTTTTTTCTATTTTTGTTGAACCACAATTCAAAATCAATGTCATGATTTTCTTTTTATTTTCTTTTTTTAAATTTATTTATTTAGTATTACTTTTTTCAATTACAACCTATTTCACTGACAGCTGATTTTTTCTGTCTCTAATGGGAGTGTATCTAAACTTTCAAGCACAACTGTATATTGGACTGATATGGATTTGTGTTAATTGGGTTGCAGCTAGGGCTGTGTTAAACAATTATTTTTTAAACGATTAATCTATCGATTATTTTTTCGATGCATCGATTAATCTAACGATTCACTTTTTAAGGTCGATTCGACTCGATTATAAATAGGGGATTATCACGCTTACCGGAAGTTCCCGGTATTTGGACACTTCCTCTTCCGGGCCATGTTAACGACAGCCGTTCCTGCTCTGTTATACTGTTTAAATCGGATAAACTCCAAACATACTTAAGTTTTCATTCCAGACTGAAGTGATACTGGATCAAAAGCTGGATCAAAGCGATCGATTCGCCGCGGTGAAGGGCCGAACTTTATAATAAAACACACGTTTGTTTGTCGCCGGTGGGGCACAACACCGGCACTTCACAGCATGCTAGCATTAGCCAGCTAGTGTTTACTGACGTGCTTAACATTGTGCGTCTTAAAACACACAAACATCTGAAAATCGGGTCTGTACCCCCCCCGTTTCCAGTGGAACAACTGGGGACTGCCAAGAAAGGAGACGCTTTCAGATGCTTGTGTGTTTTCAGCCGCACAAAGTTAGGCACGTCATCAAGCTGGCTAATGCTAACCTGCTAACAATAGTCCGTCAGCTACTACTCTGTTAAACTTTGTTAATCGGATAAACGCTAATGCCAAGTTTTCATTCCAGACTGAAGTGATACTAAGGAAGAAGTGGATCAAAACGACCAATTCGCCGCGGTGAAGGACCGAACTTTATAATAAAACGACACACATTTGTTTGTGGCCGGCAGACTGCGCAGTCGTGTTAGCAGGTTAGCATTAGCCAGCTCGATAACGTGCCTAACTTTGTGCGGCTGAAAACACACAAGCATCTGAAAGCGTCTCCTTTCTTGGCAGTCCCCAGTTGTTCCACTGGAAACGGGGGGGTACAGACCCGATTTTCAGATGTTTGTGTGTTTTAAGACGCACAATGTTAAGCACGTCAGTAAACGCTAGCTGGCTAATGCTAGCATGCTGTGAAGTGCCGGTGTTGTGCCCCACCGGCGACAAACAAACGTGTGTTTTATTATAAAGTTCGGCCCTTCACCGCGGCGAATCGATCGGTTTGATCCAGCTTTTGATCCAGTATCACTTCAGTCTAGAATGAAAACTTAAGTATGTTTGGAGTTTATCCGATTTAAACAGTATAACAGAGCAGGAACGGCTGTCCTTAACATGACCCGGAAGAGGAAGTGTCCAAATACCGGGAACTTCCGGTAAGCGTGATAATCCCCTATTATCTCCTCATAAATTGACAGACAGCAATCTATATATGCTGATATAGATATCTAAAATGTAAAAAAGAGCATGAATAAAAAGGCAGTGGGAGCAGCAGCCTGTCATGGAGTTTTTCATGAACCAACAGAATGTAAAATTTATGTTGAAAACACAGCCGACTGAAAAACAGGCTTTTAATTCTTTCATTTACATGAAAATAATAATAAAAAAGTCATTATTAAAATAATATGACCATGTAAACTTGGAGGATTTAAGCTAAGACAGATAATATTTTCCAACAAAAGATAATGAAGATAAGTAAACATTAGGGCTGCACAATTCTGGTAAAAATGTGAATCATGATTTTTTTGCTTAAAATTAAGATCACGATTCTCTGAAACGATTTTTTTCCCCCAAAAAAATTTATTGCACAAATAAACTTTAACAAAACAAGCAAAACAACCTATTCAAAAGGTAATTCAAAATAAAGCATGTGTTTGCACAAGAGCTTTGTTGGAGCATTTCTTTGGCAGATGCATAGTTGTAGTTCTTTAACATTGGTTAGGGGGTGGGGAGGCAACGGCAGTGTTGCATTTGAGGGCGCTTGAAAAAATCTGGGAAGAGTGGAAACTTATTTGTGATAAGGTCATGATTAAAAATGTTTCCGAATTGTTGTGGGTAGAATTGAGATTGCATGTATGTGTGAATTGAGATCACGATCTTTTAACGATTAATTGTGCAGCCCTAGTAAACATTCAAGGTTGAACATTATATTGAACATGGGTCTAGCTTCCAGAAAAAGTGCATCTTCATCTTCATTCTCTTAATGCTTAATGCGGGTGCCAATCACTTGGAAATGAAATTAAAAATGCTTTATTTATCCCAGAAGTGACGACACAATACTATTACCAACAGATGAAACACGAACACGAGGTTGAGAACGTGACTTTTATTATATTTAGTCAGAGACGAAACAGCTCCCGGCATCAGCTGCAGTTCCACCCACGGCCAGCAGATGGAGCTCGTGCTTCATGCTGACCGTCTCAAACAGGCCTGACGTGTCTGAAGACATGGCGTCCATCTCACGGAAGTTGTCTCATGTCTCATTAGGCTTCGGATTCGCCATCCCTAATATATAGTTATACCTTCGATAAACGAGTGTGGGCCTTCACTGCCTTACACTTTGGAAACTTGGAAGAGCCACTCACAGAGATCGGGCCGCCATCTTTGTTTTGGTCTGATGACGCATCGGTACGCATATTTTGCATCGACGTAATCGGTTGCGTCGACGAATCGTCCCAGCCCTTGTTGCAGTGAATTGGCTCGAACTGATGTCTTTGAATCACCTTGTGAACTGCTTCGTACATACATTTTTTTTGGACCTCACATGGGGCACCATGTGAGAAAGTCCCAGCAGTGTCTGGACTTTTTAATGTGTCAGCTTTGTTCATACTTGCTAGATCCTTCATTATTTTATATGCTTGTCTCTTTAAGCCCTCGTGGTATCAACCTTTATTTACCACAACCTTTACTCTTTTTCAACAGTGACATGGCCAAGAAAGTAGCATTAAATCAACACTATAAACACATAAAAAACGAGACCAGAAATACACACACAAAGCAAACAAAAACTAGAGATGTTCCATATCGGCTTTTTTTTTTTTTTTTTTACTGATATCCAATATTGTCTAACTCTTAAAGGGACTTGAGGCAAGATTAAGAAACGAAACTCGCGACTGCCGCGACTGGCGCTTCAGGTAACTGCAGCCACGAGCCAAGCCGTCACGGGAGCACAAACTGAAGCTATAATGTTGTTTACTAAGCTTTTTCTTCGTAGTTACAATTTTTAGTGTCTTTCAGTTGATCTGGATCGTTTGCTGACGGCAGAAGAATCCATAACTATCGCTTACAGTGTTTGAATTTACCGCGACCGTCTTCGTCCTATATCAACACAGCGGATGTAGCGTCATTTGACGTCACGTCCGCATGGCAGAGCTGGAAAACTATAATGTTGTTTATACGCTTTTTCTCCGTAGTTCCACTTCTTAGTGTCTTTCAGTTGATCTAGATCGTATTCTGACGGCAGAATAATCCATAACTATCGCTTACGGTGTTTTTATTTAACGTTACCGTCTTCTTCCTACATCAAAACTGCGGATGTAGCGTCATTTGACGTCACGTCCGCAGGGCAGCGCGGGAAATTCGGACACTGAATTGCAGCTTTATGCAGCACACAGCCTGTTCAAGGCAACGGAGAGAAACGTGGTGGAAACGTTATTTTTGGTATTTAGTGCTTCATCACCCATTAGTATGGAAAAAAAAGGGACATTCATGTTTGGTTTTTTTTCAAATTCCTGCCTCAAGTCCCTTTAAGTTCTGATATCCAATATCACCGATATCGATCTCTACAGACAACTGTGATGTTGTTTCTCTTATATTTTGAAAAATCCAGCGATAGTCTGCTCTGAGAGCAAAGATCCGCCGCTGTGGTCCTGGTGAAAACCGCTAGTCTGGATCCCTGCACAGACTCACCAGAACTGGACGATAGAAGATGGAGAAACGCTGCTTTGGTGGGATCATCGTGTATCCTGGATCCTTGGATCAAGGCTTCAGGCTGCGGCTGTTTTCTGAAGTAGCTCCTGCAGAACATGGACGTCTATTTTAATCGTTTAATCAACTTCGTGATAACATCCTACATAAATTTAGCTGAAGAGGCTTCATGGCCACAGGGGAAAATGGGACCTTCAGAGGAGTAATTCATAGAGAGGTCAGAGGTTTTTTGTTCTGAGCTTATAAAAGCATTAAAGGAGCCACCAGAGCAGGAGGCTGGTTGTTTCCGGGCAGAGCGCGAACGGTCGCTGAAGTTTAGTTCCTGCAGCCGCGTGTCTGAACTCTTCCTGCTGATGTCTGACATTTAAAAAGCCAACATTTAATAAATAGCAGTTAGATATCTGCCCGGCAACAGAAGCGGAGGTCTGCAGCGCTTTCTGAGATAACAAGCTGCAGTTATTTACGAGGCCGGGCTGTTTGTTGTTGTGCGGCGTGTTTACATGGATGCTTTTCAGTCGCCGCCACCCTGCAGGGCAGAAAAGCTCTCAGTCTTCTCTTTGTGCCGTCTTTTCATTGTTCCTGATTCCAGGAGGAATCGTCCGCTGTCCTCCAGCTCTACTTTAAGTTAAATGGCCTCGCATCGCGGACTGGGGGGGGGGGGGGGGGGTCGGTGGGGGACGAGGAGGCTGCCTCTTTCTTTTCTCTCCACTCTGAAGATGAACATCTGAAAAAACTCCCAAATTCCACCTTTGACAGAATGAAGTTTTTACTTCCAACAAAAACCGAGAGAATATCGGCTGCAGCCGCCGAAGGGCTGGTGCAGGTATTTTAGAGGAATCCAGGTTAGTTTCCCCCCTGGAAATGGTCACATGGGGGGGGGGGTCAGCATATAATGAACACAGTATGTTGTCATTTTGCTGCAGATAAGTGGTTTTACGCTGGAGTTCAGTCAGTTTTCCAGCATGGCAGCAGCAGAATGATGATCTGGCTGCTTTGTTGTGTTGAACAGATTTTCTTTGCCAAGAGAAGCTTTAAGAATTTATTCATTTTATTTCATTTTATTTTATAGAGAAGAAACGATGAGACGTCTAAAAACCACGGATGTGCCAACACAGTCAACAGATGCGTCTGCACAGAAACCCATGATAATTAATAATGATGATGATAATAATAATTAATGATGATAATCATAATAATAACAATTAATAATAATAATAAAAAGCAGAGGCATCGAGCTTTGATGCCCCCCCACCAGCACATGTATAATCCACAGAGAATGCAAATTCGCCCCCTCATTCCTCCTACCTAACCCCTCCATCCCCCACCCCCTCCATCCTCACTCCCTCCATCCTCACCCCTCCATCCTCACCCCTTCATCCCAACCCCCTCCATCCTCACCCCCTCCATCCTCACCCCTTCATCCTCACCCCTTCATCCTAACCCCTCCATCCTCACCCCCTCCATCCTCACTCCCTCCATCCTCACCCCTCCATCCTCACCCCTTCATCCTAACCCCCTCCATCCTCACCCCCTCCATCCTCACCCCTTCATCCTCACCCCTCCATCCTAACCCCCTCCATCCTCACTCCCTCCATCCTCACCCCTCCATCCTCACCCCTCCATCCTCGCCCCTCCATCCTCACTCCCTCCATCCTCACCCCTCCATCCTCGCCCCTCCATCCTCACCCCCTCCGTCCTCACCCCTCCATCCTCGCCCCTCCATCCTCGCCCCTCCATCCTCACCCCTTCATCCTCACCCCTCCATCCTCACCCCTCCATCCTCGCCCCTCCATCCTCACCCCTCCATCCTCACCCCTCCATCCTCACCCCTCCATCCTCGCCCCTCCATCCTCACCCCTCCGTCCTCACCCCCTCCATCCTCGCCCCTCCATCCTCACCCCTCCATCCTCACCCCTCCATCCTAACCCCTCCATCCTCACCCTCCATCCTATCCCCCTACATCCTCACCCCTCCGTCCTACCCCCCCTCCATCCTCACCCCTCCATCCTCACCCCCTCCATCGTAACCCCTCCATCCTCACCCCTCCATCCTCACCCCTCCATCCTAACCCCTCCATCCTAACCCCTCCATCCTCACCCCTCCGTCCTACCCCCTCCATCCTCACCCCTCCATCCTCACCCCTCCATCCTAACCCCTCCGTCCTACCCCCTCCCATCCTAACCCCTCCATCCTCACCCCTCCATCCTAACCCCTCCATCCTCACCCCTCCATCCTAGCCCCCTACATCCTCACCCCTCCGTCCTACCCCCTCCATCCTCACCCCTCCATCCTCACCCCCTCCATCGTAACCCCTCCATCCTCACCCCTCCATCCTAGCCCCCTCCATCCTCACCCCTCCATCCTCACCCCTCCATCCTAACCCCTCCATCCTCACCCCTCCGTCCTACCCCCTCCATCCTCACCCCTCCATCCTCACCCCTCCATCCTAACCCCTCCGTCCTACCCCCCTCCATCCTCACCCCTTCATCCTCTCCCCCTCCATCCTCACCCCTCCATCCTAACCCCTCCGTCCTCACCCCTCCATCCTCACCCCTCCATCCTAACCCCTCCATCCTCACCCCCTCCATCCTCACCCCTCCGTCCTAGCCCCCTCCATCCTCACCCCTCCATCCTAACCCCTCCATCCTCACCCCCATCCTCGCCCCCTCCATCCTCACCCCTCCATCCTCACCCCCTCCATCCTCGCCCCTCCATCCTCACCCCTCCATCCTCACCCCTCCATCCTCACCCCTCCATCCTCGCCCCTCCATCCTCACCCCTCCATCCTCACCCCTCCATCCTTACCTTCTCCATCCTCACCCCTCCATCCTCACCCCTCCATCCTCACCCCCTCCATCCTCACCCCTCCCATCCTCGCCCCCTCCATCCTCACCCCCCCATCCCTCGCCACTCCATCCTCACCCCCCCATCCTCACCCCCTCCATCCTCACCCCTCCATCCTCGCCCCCTCCATCCCTCGCCCCCTCCATCCTCACCCCTCCATCCTCACCCCTCCATCCTAACCCCCTCCATCCTCGCCCCTCCATCCTAACCCCTCCATCCTCGCCCCTCCATCCTCGCCCCTCCATCCTCACCCCTGCATCCTCACCCCTCCATCCTCACCCCTCCATCCTCACCCCTCCATCCTCACCCCTGCATCCTCACCCCTGCATCCTCACCCCTCCATCCTCACCCCTCCATCCTCACCCCTCCATCCTCACCCCTCCATCCTCACCCCTCCATCCTCACCCCTCCATCCTCGCCCCCGTCCTCTAGGTTTTTCATCAGTCTGTGTGATGTGGAGCTGCTAGTGAAGGACGTCTGTCACCTGCAGAGGAATGTGTTTTGCATCTTTGTCCAGCTCACCTGCCCCCCCCTCCCCACATTGCATCATCTGTTTCATGTTCTGTCCTCTCATTTTATGCTACAACAGTTAAGTAAATGACTGTTATTTGCCGCCACATGAGTCGTCGCTGGCTGCCGTTGGTCGTGCGAGGATGAAAGCTCATCGACTGGATGTGAAATCTTCTCCTCCATTTGAACGGGTTCGCTCAGAGGCGGCTTTCTCCTCTAATGGGGGGTAAATAAACGGACGGTTAATGAACCTCCACGGTGACCAGGCTCGTCTTTTAAGCCACTTTGCTGAGCACAGATCCAGTAAGAGGTTGGAGGAAGTTCTGGTGCTGTTGTTTACGTGACCTCTGAGATTTCGGGGCGAGTTTAATAAAGGCGAACGTCTGAAAACAGTTTGTACTGAAATGTTCGAAACCGTGATGAACAAAAGCTGTTAAAGATAGAAGGTTTGTAAAGGATCAATACATGGACCCAGCTCCAACACCATCAATACCGCCTTCCATCTTCAGCCCCCCCAGTCCATATGTTATCATTGATCAGATGAGGAGTGAATGGGCGGGTCGGGGGTGGGGGGGTGTCCCTGTTTGGGGCTTTGCCAACTGAACTGAGCTTTAAAGACACAGCAGAGAGAAAGAAGGTCACCAACACGATCTACCCGTCTGCAGCATCAGGACCGTGCCGTGGCTCATCGTCTGGGAAAAGCTAACGTGTAATTAGCTCCACGGCGGGGGGGTTGATGACCTTTGCTAAGTTTTTATTACAGAGAGCTGCCGGTGGGATTCTTTCCCCCACGTGCTGGTTCATTTTCTCGTTTGTTAATCCATATTGATGGGAGTAAATGAAACCCAAACCGTCTTTCCTCAGCGGAGACTCCAGCGCTGCCATTAAACACCTGCTTCTCCTGCTCCCTGCACGCATCTGCAGCTCTTTCATCACGGATCCGTCTGAACAAGTGCCACAAGTTCCCACAAGAGTTAAACATTATCAAAGAATCAGGAAGGAAAAGTTAAAAGCGGGCGCGTTTTTATCCCGCCGTTGGTTTGATGTGGCTCGGCCGGTCCAGCTGGTCTGTATGAAGTCTGAGGGGTGGTTGTTGGGGGGGCTCCGAGCCCGAGGTAAAATCACTGGTTTACAGACGTTTACTGGACTTCATCTCTGTTATTTTGGTGCTTCTGCAGCTGCACTTGTGATAAAACAGCTGTAGTGCTAATATCGATACCAATGATAGTACTGATATCAATTGATAATAGTTGAATCATATTGATACTTCAATGTAAGTCTTAAATGATGAGATACGGATGCACAATATTTTTTAGAATTTTGGCCAATATCTGATATGCCGATATTTTTAAACTCATGTGGCCGAGATCCGATATCTACACAGATATTAAAGCTTAAAATTTAATTATGTAATATTCATTCCTTGTGCAAAATTAGAAAAATACCCCAATTGTGTAAAACAAGTCAAACTTAATGACGGTTGTTCAAACAAAACTAATAAGATGTGTGCGTTAAATCCTAGAATCACCTGGATTCTCTTCTCCCTAAGAAAAACAACACAAAACAAAAAAATAATACCCAAAAACGGGATATTTGGTAGGAGTGGGAAAAATATTGATACACTGATATATCGTGATATTTTCATATGCTGAATAAAATTGATACTTGTAAATGCGGTATCGATCTATTTCACTTATGAAATCTTGCGAGATTTGACCGTGAAATCTGCGGTTTTCATGTGAGATTTCGTGAGACAACGTGAAATCTCGCAAGATTTCGTAGGTAAAATAGATCAATTTTGCGTTTTCAAATATGAATATGAAAATATTTTGATATTTCAGTGTGTCAGTATTTTTTCTCAGCCCTAATATTTGGTTATTTACGCAGATGAGCGTGCATAAACTCTGTTCACACAGAAAGAAACTTTCTTTAGAAGTTTTAAAGTCTGTAAAAAAAAAGTTTTTTTGAAGAAGTTTTTGTTTTTTTTTAGACTTTAGAAACAGCGGCCTGATCGGTTAAATATCGGTGGGGTGGACGATACTCAGTTTTAAGGCCGATATAGGCCGATACCGATAGGGAGTCGGTTATGTTTTGCATCCCAACTATGAGAATCTTCATAAATATGGAGGATAAAGTGGTGGACTTGGAGAAGGCGTTCGATCGTGCCCCTCGGGTTTTCCTGTGGGGGGACTCCGCCAGGGCTGGTCTTAGTCACCGATCCTGTTCAGAACCTTTCCAGCCGAGGTACTGAGGGGATCCGGTTTGGTGGCCTCAGGATCGGGTCTCTGCTGTTTGCAGATGATGTGGTTCTGTTGGCGTCATCGGGCCGTGATCTCCAGCTCTCGCTGGGGCGATTTGCAGCCGAGTGTGAAGCAGCCGGGATGAGAATCAGCACCTCCAAATCCGAGACCATGGTCCTCAACCGGAAAAGGGGGGAGTGCCCTCTCCGGGTCGGGGGGAGGTCCTGGTCCAGGTGGAGGAGTTTAAGTATCTCTGGTCTTGTTCAGGAGTGAGGGAAGGATGGAGATGGACAGACGGATCGGTGCGGCGTCTGCAGTGATGAAGACTCTGCATCGGTCCGTCGTGTTGAAGAAGGAGCTGAAGAAGGAGAAGCTCTGGATTTACCGTCCATCTACGTCCCCCCCCCTCACCTATGGCCATGAGCTGTGGGTCATGACCGAAAGAACGAGATTGCGGGTACAAACGAATGAAATAAGTTCCCTCCGCAGGGTGGCCGGTAGGGCCGGGAAAAATATCGATACACTGAAATATCGCGATATTTTCATATGCTGATTTCATATCGATATTTAAAAATGTGGTATCGATCTATTTTACAAATAAAATTCACCAGATTTTGTCGTTCAGTCAAGAAATCTCGTGAGTTTTTGTGAAATTTTGCAAGATTTCACCATTATCTTACTAAATCTCGCGAGATTTCGTTGGTAAAATAAATCAATATCGCATTTTTGAATATCTATATGAAATCTGCATATGAAAACATTGCGATATTTCAGTGTATCGATATTTTGTCCCAGCCCTAGTGGCCGGGTTCTCCCTTAGAGATGGGGGGAGGAGCTCAGGCATCCGGGAGGGGCTCAAAGTAGAGCCGCCGCTCCTCCGTATAGAGAGGAGCCAGATGAGGAGGCTCGGGCATCTGGTTAGGATGCCTCCTGGACGCCTCCCTGGTGATCCAGCACGTCCCACCGGGACCAGACCCCGGGGGAGACCCAGGACACGCTGGAGGGACTACGTCTCCCGGCTGAACTGGGAACACCTCGGGATCCCCCGGATGAGCTGGCGGCTGTGGCCGGGGTGAGGGAAGTCTGGGCTTCCCTGCTTAGGCAGCTGCCCCCGCGACCCGATCCCGGATAAGCGGAAACGTTCCGGTTTCCGGAAGTTGAAACATCAGAAGCTTCCTCTTCCGGGCCAGGAATGGCTCAATGTTGCTGCTCTGTTCCATTGTGTACATCTAATAAACAACGCCAGCCGTACCGAAGTTTTCACGGATTCCCGACTGAAAAGACACTAAGGAAGAAGTGGATGAAAGCGATTTGTCGGAGTGAAGGACCGAAATTTAAAATAAAACAAGGTTGCACGTATGTCTGTAGTCGGCACTTCAATGATGCCGACTACACTACAGCTAGCGTTAGCAAGCTCGCGTTAGCTGACGTTACCAACTTTTCGCTTGTGAAAACATACAAGCGTCTGAAAACTGGGTCTGTACCCCCCCGTTTCCAGTGGAAAAAATGGGGACTGCCAAAAAAAAGGAGACGCTTTCAGATGCTTGTGTGTTTTCAGCCGCACAAAGTTAGGCACGTCATCGAGCTGGCTAATGCTAACCTGCTAACATGACTGCGCAGACTGCCGGCTACAATCAAACGTGTGTTGTTTTATTATAAAGTTCGGCCCTTCACCGCAGCGAATCGATCGCTTTGATCCACTTCTTCCTTAGTATCATTTCAGTCTAGAATGAAAACTTAAGTATGTTTGGAGTTTATACGATTTAAACAGTATAACAGAGCAGGAACGGCTGTCGTTAACATGGCCCGGAAGAGGAAGTGTCAAAATACCGGGAACTTCCGGTAAGCGTGATAATCCCCTATTTGAACATTTTTGCATTAATAAGTTTGAAAATGGTTTGTAGTTTCCACAGAATAATCTTTTTTTTTTTATAAATCTGTTAATTTGACAGTCCTATTAAAAAGTATCGGTATCAATATCTGTATCAACGATACAGCTCTTTGTTTTCTTTGTATCAGATCGATACCAAATCTAGCAGTATCGCACACCCCTGACGATGCTCCAACCACAGCAGTCCTACCTGCTCCAACTGTTTAAAGAACCTCAGAAATATCAGCAAGTTTTGTTTTGTCCCATATAAATGTCCTAGATGCCTTCTTAGCAAGTTTTCTGCCATTCAGCAGCTTTTCTAAAACCAAAAAGCCTGAAACCTTGTTAGACCATCTCACCTCTGTCAGTAAATCGTTCATCCTGCAGAGGAATAGTGAAAATGATGTTCCTGTTATTGAACCGAAGTGCTGGCCTCTGATCTAAGAAGACGATGTCCAATGACGGCTGAATATTGATGAGTCAAACAGTTGTGAGACATTCCTCAGAGATTCTGCTCCATATTCACATGATAGCATCACACAGTTGCTGCAGATTCATCATGAGAATGTCTCGTTCCACCTCATCGTGATGAGAATGTCCCGTTCCACCTCACCATGATGAGAATGTCCCGTTCCACCTCATCGTGATGAGAATGTCTCGTTCCGCCTCATCTTGATGAGAATATCCCGTTCCACCTTATCATGATGAGAATGTCCCGTTCCACCTTATCATGATGAGAATGTCCCGTTCCACCTCATCATGATGAGAATATCCCGTTCCACCTTATCATGATGAGAATGTCCCGTTCCACCTTATCATGATGAGAATGTCCCGTTCCACCTCATCATGATGAGAATATCCCGTTCCACCTTATCATGATGAGAATCTCCCGTTCCACCTCATCATGATGAGAATGTCCGGTTCCACCTCATCACGGTGAGAATGTCTCGTTCTACCTCATCACGATGAGAACGTCCCGTTCCACCTCATCACGATGAGAATGTCCCGTTCCACCTCATCACGATGAGAATCTCCCGTTCCACCTCATCACGATGAGAATGTCCTGTTCCACCTCATCGTGATGAGAATCTCCCGTTCCACCTCATTACGATGAGAATCTCCCGTTCCACCTCATCACGATGAGAATCTCCCGTTCCACCTCATCATGATGAGAATGTCCCGTTCCACCTCATCACAATGAGAATCTCATGTTCCACCTCATCGTGATGAGAATCTCCCGTTCCACCTCATCATGATGAGAATCTCCCTTTCCACCTCATCACGATGAGAATCTCCCGTTCCACCTCATCACGATGAGAATGTCCCGTTCCACCTCATCATGATGAGAATGTCCCGTTCCACCTCATCACGATGAGAATGTCCCGTTCCACCTCATCACGATGAGAATCTCCCGTTCCACCTCATCGTGATAAGAATCTCCCATTCCACCTCATCACGATGAGAATGTCCCGTTCCACCTCATCATGATGAGAATGTCCCGTTCCACCTCATCGTGATGAGAATCTCCCGTTCCACCCTCATTACGATGAGAATCTCCCGTTCCACCTCATCGTGATGAGAATCTCCCGTTCCACCTCATTACGATGAGAATCTCCCGTTCCACCTCATTACGATGAGAATCTCCCGTTCCACCTCATCACGATGAGAATCTCCCGTTCCACCTCATCATGATGAAAATCTCCCATTCCACCTCATCATGATGAGAATCTCCCAGTCCACCTCATCATGATGAGAATGTCCCGTTCCACCTCATCATGATGAGAATCTCCCGTTCCACCTCATCCCGATGAGAATGTCCCGTTCCACCTCATCATGATGAGAATCTCCTGTTCCACCTCATCATGATGAGAATCTCCCGTTCCACCTCATCATGATGAGAATCTCCCGTTCCACCTCATCATGATGAGAATCTTTTGTTCCACCTCATTACGATGAGAATCTCCCGTTCCACCTCATCATGATGAGAATCTCCTGTTCCACCTCATCATGATGAGAATCTCCCGTTCCACCTCATTACGATGAGAATCTCCCGTTCCACCTCATCATGATGAGAATCTCCCGTTCCACCTCATCATGATGAGAATCTCCCGTTCCACCTCATTACGATGAGAATCTCCCGTTCCACCTCATCATGATGAGAATCTCCCTTTCCACCTCATCGTGATGAGAATCTCCCGTTCCACCTCATCATGATGAGAATCTTCTCTTCTACCTCATCGTGATGAGAATCTCCCGTTCCACCTCATCATGATGAGAATCTCTCTTCTACCTCATCGTGATGAGAATGCCCCTCACCGCATCATGAGAATGTCCCGTTCCACCTCATTATCTCCAAATGGAAATCATCCTCTCTAAGTCCATTCAGCAGTTTTCTATCTTCCTTCAGTAGAATAAAAGCGTCGGTAAATCTGTGTCAGAGCTTTAATACGTAACATTTAGTGAAACTACCTCTGATTCTCAGCTGGAACACAGAAACCCAGATTCCCCAGCTGTTATTGAATTCAACATTTCTCTCTGGTTTCCGCTGGTCTGGTGAACGTCGCTCTGCAGACGGATGCACCAGGAAGTCATTTTTAATTTCTCCGTGTTGGCTGAAATTGATCTTGTTATTGGGAAAGCACACGATGATGCAACAATGATAACATCAGCAATAATGTCAGATTATTCCCGTCAAACAGACGCACCGTGAGGAATGTAAAGAGCTGAAACGCAGGTATTTATGTAAGAATTAGAGTTGTAAATATAAAAACGGCATTTCTCTTCAGTCTGTATGGAAATAGTTAAACAGAGCACGATGAAGACTCCTCATTATTCGCTGTCTGCAGATGTAAATCAGCTCTGATTTTCCTGCTTTTTTAACTTTTAAATTGGTGAAACAATCTGTGTAATGAGCGTCCTTCAGCATCATTTAAAGAGGCGGTTGTAAGTATTTATGTGAGGAACAACTCGTTGGCAGACACACGGGTGGAATCCTCCGTGAAGCACCGAACGCAGCACTTAATGCATCTTTTAATAGAGATGTTTGAGTCTTTTTTTTTCACGGCTGCAGCTGAGCAATAAATCACATCCACTTGCAGAGTAAACTCATAACGGTGGTGTCTGTGTTGGCTCACCGTCTGACAGCGCTGCAGCCCCGATGCTGAGACATTCATCTGCGCCTGGGAAATATCGTTTGACCAACAATAACAGAGTTTTCATTGATCTTCTGTCAGTTTGAGTTTCTGCCGATAAAGAGCAGCGAACGCTGAACACATGAAACAATCAGACACGGACAGAAAGAAACGATGCGCTCAAGCAGTTCCAGGAAGAAGGTTTGTTTCTCAGATTCTTTATTTCTTCACACAAAAGGTTTTAAAATAAGCAATAAGATAACTCGGTCTCATGGTCCCTTCTCCCTTAGAGCTCATGGGGCTTGTCCGGGATATTTTCACCCCATCCCCTGATGTTAGTTGGTCCATAGCTCCAGCCGGATGTTTGTTTTCTGGGTTTTATCAGGCAGAAACATGTAAGCACTGTCCAAGATTAAACTGCTGTAGTTTCTTAAGCACTCAGATGCTGTAGAGACCCATCAGGGATGGACGTGGACGTCATCAGAACTGTCCCTCTGCAGCTGCCGTCCTTTTCTAATCATTAAACTTGCAGAAATTATGTCATAATAAATGTTTGATGCTCCTTTAATTGAGATCATCTTTAAATGCTCAAATCTTCGCTTTTACTCGTCTTCTACGTATTTCTACTTTCAGCACTTCTGGTTCCAGTGCAGAGGATTAAAGGTGCGATACGTAAATACATCACAGGTCAATGGCAGAAAAATGTAGATTATCATTAAAATCTGTTTCTATTGGTCTCTAATTATTTAAGTGAAATAATTGTTTTTTATTCTTTTCAAATGAACCGTTTATATCGACTCACTGCGGGTTCACACACATGGCAGCTGCCACCACGTTTACTACGGTGTCTCTGAATGGACAAACGACTGAGATTCAAAACTGCAGCTAGAGAACCGTTTGGAATAAGTAACTCTAGACTCTGGACTCTAACCTAGACTCTATCCTAGACTCGAGACTCTAACCTGGATTCTAGACTCTAGACTCTATCCTGAACTCTGGACTCTAACCTGGACTCTTGACTTTAACCTGGACTCTAGACTCTAGCCTGGACTTTGGACTCTATCGTAGACTCTAGACTCTAGCCTGGACACTAGACTTTAACCTGGACTCTAGCCTTTAACCTGGACTCTAGACTTTAACCTGGACTCTAGACTCTAGCCTGGACTTTGGACTCTATCGTAGACTAGGGGTGTCCCCGACTAAGAATTTTCATAGTCGAACCTGATTCGTCAGATCATGTCATTCGTCGACGAATAGTCGAATCATGTTTTGTTTAAAACCATTAAAATATTTAACAAAAAGAAAACGTGAAGGTATGTTGGTGTAAAACAGTTCATTAATTAGATTTTTATTTTTCAGTTAACACTGCAGGCATAAACCTAATATTTTTCTTTCGTTTTTTTTGCTTAACAATTTAAAGTCGGGAAAGAGAATTAAAACGGCGTAACAGCCGTTTTGCGCGGCGCACGGTCCAGAAGTCAAACATATTAAGCGGAATTCCAAAAGAATAACCTTCACTGAATAAGTAAATTACACAATAACAAAAATAGGCTCATAACGAAATACAAAGTTATATCCAAGTAAACGGAAAATAAAAGTTAGAAAGTGTGCAGTAAAATGGCGATGAGCTGGAGGTGCGCTCCTCGCTTCATTAACAAAGTCGACGGGAGAATCTCCTCTGGATGGAGGTGGAGGTGGAGGTGGGGGGATGATCAGAACATCACAGTCATGATTATTCCACAACTTGCTGGATGGTTCAGCATCTTCTCCTGTCTCTCCCGTTCACGGGGAACGGCTCCACATGTGCGCTCAACAGCTGACGCAGCGAGACGGCGGTCCAGTTCAGGACAAAGATAAAAACGCTGCTCAGGGAGTCTGATATCAGCCGCAGGCTTCACGATTCAGGAAATTATGGTTCTTAAAAACGCGTTCTTTCCTGATACAATCTGAACAATCCTCCAGCAGCACCAGCGCATCCATCTGGAGCTTTACGCATTACGCACAGGAGTAGACGCGATGTTCATGTCTGTCAGACTGTTTCCACCTTCACAGACTGATGCTATAAATCAGTGGAAGAAACTACAATGATGATGTGACAGGTGAGTGTCCTTCATCATGTCTCTGGCTACTTGGTCATGGAGACATCTCTGGCTGAATGGTCAGCGCGCGCGACTCACCGGCAGACTGCGGTTTAAACCCGCCTGCCCGGCGCAGCTTGCTTTATGCCACACTTATAATAACAGAATTATTCGGCTGCTAACAGACCTATGACATGAATTATTAAAAGAACAAATTAATACTCTGTAAAAATCAAACGTTCAACCTCCTCCTACTGCAGGATGGTCTGATCTTTGCTTGGTAACCACATGTTGCGACTATTCGACTTAGAGACTCACAGTCGAAGCACAGTCCTGGAAACGAATCGTCGAATCGTCGACTATTTGGGGACACCCCTATCGTAGACTCTAGACTCTAGCCTGGAGTCTAGACTCTAACCTGGACTCTAGACTCTATCATGGACTCTGGACTCAAACCTGGACTTTGGACTCAATCCTGAACTCTAGACTCTATCCTAGACTCAATCCTGGACTCCAGACTCTATCCTAGACTCTAGACTCTATCCTAGACTCTAGCCTGAACTCTAGACTCTATCCTAGACTCAATCCTGGACTCCAGACTCTATCCTAGAGTCTAGACTCTATCCTAGACTCTAGCCTGGACTCTGGACTCTATCCTAGACTCTAGCCTGGACTCTGGACTCTATCCTAGACTCTAGCCTGGTCTCTGGACTCTATCCTAGACTCTAGCCTGGACCATAGACTCCATCCTAGACTCTAGCCTGGACTATAGACTCTATCCTAGACTCTAGCCTGGACTCTGGACTCTATCCTAGATTCTAGACTCTATCCTAGCCTCTAACCTGGACCATAGACTCTATCCTAGACTCTAGCCTGGACTCTGGACTCTATCCTAGACTCTAGCCTGGACTCTGGACTCTGGACTCTATCCTAGACTCTAGCCTGGACTCTAGACTCTATCCCAGACTCTAGCCTGGACTATAGACTATATCCTAGACTCTAGCCTGGACTCTGGACTCTGGACTCTATCCTAGACTCTAGCCTGGACTCTAGACTCTATCCCAGACTCTAGCCTGGACTCTAGACTCTATCCCAGACTCTAGCCTGGACTCTGGACTCGATCCTAGACTCTAGACTCTATCCCAGACTCTAGCCTGGACTCTAGACTCTATCCTAGACTCTAGCCTGGACTCTGGACTCGATCCTAGACTCTAGACTCTATCCCAGACTCTAGCCTGGACTATAGACTCTATCCTAGACTCTAGCCTGGACTCTGACTCTATCCTAGACTCTAGACTCTATCCTAGACTCTAGCCTGGTCTCTGGACTCTATCCTAGACTCTAGACTGGACCATAGACTCTATCCTAGACTCTAGACTCTATCCTAGACTCTAACCTGGACTATAGACTCTATCCTAGACTCTAGCCTGGACTCTGGACTCTATCCTAGACTCTTGCCTGGACTCTGGACTCTATCCTAGACTCTAGCCTGGAGTCTGGACTCTATCCTAGACTCTAGACTCTATCCTAGACTCTAGCCTGGACTATAGACTCTATCCTAGACTCTAGCCTGGACTCTGGACTCTATCCTAGACTCTAGCCTGGACTATAGACTCTATCCTAGACTCTATCCTAGATTCTAGACTCTATCCTAGACTCTATCCTAGATTCTAGACTCTATCCTAGACTCTATCCTAGATTCTAGACTCTATCCTAGACTCTAGCCTGGACTCTGGACTCTACCCTAGACTCTTGCCTGGACTCTGGACTCTATCCTAGACTCTAGCCTGGACTCTGGACTCTATCCTAGGTGGTTTTCACACATATGTGGGCGGAGCCAGGTGCTGCTGCAGCCGTGAAAAGGTTTCAGTGTTTCAGTTTACTACTAATGCGGCTCCGTTTCATACACCCTTTTAATCACCGCACCCAGCAGTCGCTCTACAGACCATAGCGTTGTGTATCCATGGCAACCAGACGGAAGTAGACGCGTCCCCGCTGTAAAGCGTGGTTGTGTTGTAAACAAAACACACGTGAATGATGGAGTGTTGAAGACGAGACACGGTTGCGTGTGGACAACGATGTTGTCATGTAATGGAGGCGGATTTCCAGACAGACCAGAGAAAGATGCAGATCGATTCTGTTGGACTGCGAAATCCGACCGTACGCAGATATTTTCGGCTAACAGCAGGTAGCAGTGAGGTGTAAGCATGAGCATTAGCACTTAGCCTGCTAGCCCTTGTTGGTGATTTGTCCAGTGTTTGTGAACGCCCCGTTGATCTTAACATTTGACATCCGTTAGTAGCTAGCAAACAGAAGATGATACTTAGCGTTGCAGCTAGGCCGTGTAACCCTGCTATTTGTACTAACACTGTCAATAAGAGCGATATCCCAACAGCACAGCTGCCTACGGATGCCTGTTTAGTTCAAAAAGGCGGAGTATCTGGGATTTAGGTCGAGCTAAAGTTGTGGCGCGTTCACAATCACTCGCGCCGCATTTCAGGTCGACGCAAGCCGCTCCGAAACCCCCCTGTACAGCCGGTCCGAGAGCGGGCGAGTTAGGGCGACTACACAGGCCCAGTCCGTGTTCGGTACCAAAACCCAGTTAGGGCGACCTAAAGGGGTCTTGTGTGAAAACGACCCTAGACTCTAGACCAGGGGTCTTCAAGTCCGGTCCTCGAGAGCTGTCCTGTAATTCTTACTCTCTCCAACACGCCTGAATCAAATGGCTCATCCCCCGTGCACGTCATTCAGCTTTGCAGAGGTCTGGAAACGAGCCATTTGTTAGATTCAGGTGTGTTGGAGAAGGGAAGCACCCAAAACGTGCAGGATAGCAGCTCTGGAGGACCGGAGCTGGAGACCCCTGCTTCCATCCTGGACTACGAGAGGAACAGCAGTGATAAAACGTGGCGGAGCTCAGGTAAAACTGCTGACTGAGCGCCGGCGGTCCTGGATAATCTCTGCGCCGGCGGTCCTGGATAATCTCTGGCTGTGATCTGCATCAGATGGAGGCGTCTACCTGCTGGAATGAATTAATTACAGGAAGCGAGTTCTCTGCAGTTTTGGAGTCCTGCGGTGCAGCCAAGTAGAAGGTGATGATGAAGATGTTGCTGCAGCGGAAACTGGGATAAAACTGAAGTAGAAACTAAACCAGCCGGTTCAGATGAAGCCTGAGAGTTGGTGGTGAAACCGCGTCAGCAGGAATCATCGTCTCTGAGTTAAACCGGAACATTTCTCTACAAGTCTTCATCTCTGTCTGAAACCAGGTCCGGTGTCACCGCTGAGCCGTCGGGTCCTCATCCATCACCTTCACGGCTGCAGGAGCCGAGTTTCCCTGCTCTCAGTCCAGGCTGTGGGATGAAATCCTGCTCAGAATGCCGCATGCATGCGCTGCATGAAAGACCCTGATAACGGTCAGATCAGCATCTTCCCCATGATCGTGAATTCATCTAAACCAACACAGAGACTTTTTAAAGGCTCAGGGTACTTATGGAGGTGTTTGGATTACTGACCTGATGAGAATGTGACTCTCTGAACTTACAATACTGGAGCTTTTCACAATATTCTCAGTTTTTTAGTTTTTGATTTAGAGTTTTTCTTAAGCTGCAACTTCTAATCAGCAACATCCAAACATTTAAAAGCTGTTATTTGTCTATACAACATGTAAATTGCACCTTTTAAGTTGAATTACAGAAAAACCTGAATTTTTTCAGGATTTTTCAGGATGTGTATGTGTAAAATCTTGAAATTTTAAGGGTGCTGGGACTCAGTTTAGGGCTGCTTCAGCACCCCCTGTCCCGCTGGTCCAGCGTTGGCCGTGTGCTGCTATGAAGCGTCCAGGCTGGTGAGCAGGACGGGTGTGTGTGTGTTTGTGTGTGTGTGTTCTACATTAAAATGTAAAATAAGATGGTTGGTATTTGCTGAAGTCCAGCTGCAGGTTTCCAGCAGTGATGGATGAGTGTGTGTGGGGGGGGGAGATAAGCTGGATATGCAGCTTGTTCAGCCTGGTGATGATGCTCAGATCCTGATTCCAGTCCAAACTGTGTATTTATTTATTTCCCCTGCAGTCAGTGATGCATGTACTGAACGAGAACATTTAATCAATGTCATTAAAGAGTCTGTGAAAAATTTATGCGCAGATCAGCTCACGGTACCTGCTCATTAATACTCCTCATCTGAAAAGAGGAGTGGGGTTTCTCCAGAATCAGGTTCTGCTGCTGTCAGAGTCACAATCAGAGAATATTCTCCATGAAATATTAAAACGTCTCCATTCTGCAAACCGTCCCAGAGTTACAAACCACACGATGTTTTTCAGCCAATCACACGTTGACACGTGAAGACCAGCTGTTCATGTTAACAAGATTAGCTGTTGGAAACGAGGTTGATGCATTGAAATACCTTTGTTATTGTTAAAATTATTTTATTTATTTTCTTATCTTTTCTCATTTATTTTGTAAAAATGTTCTTGTTAATTTAGAGAAAGAGCATTTTATTTATTCACTTTTTATCTTTTCCAATTTATTTTAAAAAATTATCTTGTTAATTCAGAAAAAAGAACATTTTATTTATTTTTTATCTTTTCTAATTTATTTTGTAAAAATTATCTTGTTAATTCAGAAAAAACATTTTATTTATTTTTTTATCTCTTCTAATTTATTTCGTAAAAATTCTCATTAATTAAAAAAACATTTTTGTTTATTTTTTGTCTTTTCTGATTTATTTTGTAAAAATTATCCTGTTAATCTGGAAAAAGGACTTTTTAAAAACTTTTCTAATTTTTTTTTTGCAAAAATTATCTAGTTAAGTCAGAAAAAGAGCATTTTAATTATTTTTTTTTATCTTTTTCTGATTTATTTAGTAAAGATGATTTCATTAATTCAGAAAAGAACATTTTTTTAACCTTTTTTAATTTATTTTGTAAAAGTTATCTTGTTAATTCAGAAAAACAAAACAATTACAGTATATATTATTTTCCAAAGGAATGCAATTCACTCCCATAAATATTAACTTATATATATTTTAGCTTTATTTCTGTCTAATGTTCACTTTAAAAATAGAAAAAGTAATGTATGACCAGTATAACATGTACATGTGAACTTTAAAGAACAATTCTGATGAATATCACACTTAACGTTTGGACTTTGAAGGTTGAATTAATTTGCAAACCTCTTATGTTTTCTCTTAAATCTTAAAGTGCGTCTCAGTTGTTTGGAAACAGAGTTTTCTTCTTTCTGCTGAACTCTGCATCACATTTCACATCTAAGACCATTTACATTCTGTCACTTTTTCTGCCACCAAACCGAGTTCCCATCGTTTCCAGATGAATTTTTACATGTTGACTCCATTTTTAGTAGACGGACGCTGGTCCATCCGTCACCTGTCTGCAGCCGCCGTCCTCGTCCGTCTCCTCCACATATTACAGCTAATGATGTCGCTCCAGCAAGTGTCCACAAACCGGCATCAGGATGTCATTCTGCTGCAGGACGGCGTGGGCCGCCGCGCTTGGCTCGTACCTGTCTGCCACTCAGGGATTCATCATCATCATCATCATCAGCTGTGTGACGCTGAAGCGGGCCGACGGGTCCAGCAAGAAGTCCGAGTCTCGTCTGTGTTTCTGCAGCCGCCTCCAGGAGACGGTCGTCCTGCAGACATGAGGAAGACTTGTTGTAATTTCGTGCAGCTGGTGGGTCTCAGACCAGTTTCCAGTGTACAGCTGCACCTAGCCATTATTTTTTCAATTAATCCATTAGTCTACCCATTATCCTACAAAAATGTAAATGCGAAAAGGATAAAATAAGCAGCACCATGGGTCTGCTTCATGGAAAAAAAACTTTTTAAGGTGCTTTTTAACTGAACAACTATTGAGAAATAGTATGAAAAAGTAATATGGCAGCCTAAATCTCCAAGAATAATAACTTAATTTGAAATAATATCTGTATAAACAGCAAATGTAATGTACCTTCAACATAAAACATAATCAAGTAATATTTTCTGTCTCTCTATTTAAACAAAATATAAAAAGTATCTAAGTGAAGGAATGAAC
The DNA here is from genome assembly GCA_023101725.1 of Atherinomorus stipes. Taxonomy (NCBI): domain Eukaryota; kingdom Metazoa; phylum Chordata; class Actinopteri; order Atheriniformes; family Atherinidae; genus Atherinomorus; species Atherinomorus stipes. Next base: position 12,736 of record JALJCO010013049.1, on the reverse strand, counting down.
CACAAAATGAATCATGATGGAGCCAAAAACCAAATGAAGGTGATTTCTGACAGATAAACCTGAATTCCTGCAGATAAGAACAGTCGCTGTCAAACACACCTGAGACTGTAAGTACGTGAAACTAATGCTGATTTTATGAACAACTTCTTTCTCGTGCCGTTTTTATCATTTTCTCTTTGAAAGAAGCAGATTTTTAGGTTGTAGGTTTCTGGATTTAACGGCGACTTGAACCCGCTACAGAAAACTTCTGATTTAAGACTACGTTCACACGGCGACGGTCAGAAGAGAAGACGCGAAAGCGGCGTCTCGTCTTCATCTTTTTATCTGCGTTCACGCGAGCATCGTCATGAAGAAATCTGCGTGCATGTGAGGACGTAAGAGTGTGTGGAATGTGATTGGATCTGCACGCCGGGCCTGTAGGTGGCGCTGTGGCAGAACTACACCGTGTCCGCGCGCATGCGTACAATCATTCATCTCTGTTCGCTTCAAAATCAAAACAACTATGGCGATGAGGAGGAACTTTGTGTGGACAGATGAGGAGGTAGAATGACTTCTCCAAACGACGCTCAGTTACAAGCTCGCGGCGTGGAGATCCGCTGGGCTTCCGTAGTCCCACACTGCTGTTTTTCCTGTATTGTGTGACGTCACACGCATGCGACATGAACACGGCGTAAGCACCATCATTTCTGCGTTTTGAACCGTGCAGACGACGGCGTAACAGCGTTGCGTCCTCACGAATTCCACTTTGGAACGAGTCTTCAGATTTTTGCGTCTTCAACCCAGAATAACGCCGTTGCCGTGTGAACGAAAGGCACTTCTGAGGAAATAGTTTGCCGTTTTTACCCACAATCGTCCTCATGTGAACGGCCCCTATGAAGTTTATCTATGCAGCCTCATGGCCGCTTCATACTCACAACAGGTCCGTGTGCACCGCGTTTGACAAGGCCTGTCCCACTACACCCCCCTAGCCCTGTCAACACTGCACTGCTAAACAAATATTGAATAGAAACATTCAAACATGGGGTGTATATGTACACTGTGTGTGTGTGTATATATATATATATATATATATATATATATATATATATATATATGTACACAGTGGGTATGTGAAGTATTCAGACTCCTTTAAACTTTTCACTCTTTGTTTCATTGCAGCCATTTGCTAAAATCAGAAAGTTCATGTTATTTCTCATTAATGTCTCTCAGCATCTGGACAGAAAAAAAACAGAAATGTAGACATTTTTGCAAATTTATTAAAGAAAAACTAAAATATGACATGGTGATAAGTATTGAGTACTTTGCTCAGTACTAAGTAGAAGTACTTCTGAGCTGGTACAGCCATGAGTCTTCTTGGGAATGATGCAACAATGTTCCACACCTGGATTTGGGATCTTCTGGTTCTTCTTGCAGATCCTCTCCAGTTCTGCAGGTTGGATGGTGAACGGTGGTGTTCGGCCATTTTCAGGTCTCTCAGAGATGCTCGGTTGGGTTTAAGTCCGGGTTCTGGCTGGGCCGGTCCAGAATGGTCCAGAGTTGTTCTGTCCCAGACCAGATACTGCACCGTGCTCATGAACGTTTGACCCGCATACCTGCCAACAGGTGCAGACGTCTGAGTGAACAGAAAACACCTGCTTGCACTGATCGTCCCAAAGTGTCGCTCAAGAAGATTTTAGCTTCGGTGTACCATCATGATTACTTTACTTTTTGTTTGTTTGGTTAAAATATTTAAAAACAAACGACAATTCAAAATCAATGTCATGATTTTCCTAAAATTTTATTATTACTTTTGTCAATTTTAACCTATTTCACTGACAGCTGACTTTTTTCCGTCTTTAATGGGGGGGCATGAATAATTTTGAGGACAACTATATGTGTATATATATATATATATATATATATATATATATATATATATATATAAGATAGATAGATACTGTAGATACTGTTTGTGGACGACCTTGAGAGATTTTCACTAGATGTCGGCAACAACCCAACTAATGCACACATACTGTACAGGGAAATCCTAACATTTATGTCCATGAATGAAGTTATGTGTCATATAGTGAAACAGGGAATAAGTATTGAATACTTACTGATATTTATTTACTACTACGTGTAAAAACCTCTGTTGGTGGTTCCAGCATCCAGACGCCTCCTGTATGCAGAAACCAGTGGAAAACGTTGCTCAGGTGTGATTTTGGTCCATTCTTTGGGTCTCTTCTGTGAACTCGGATCTTCAGTTCTGTCCAAAGATTTTCAATCTTAGTAAATGTGAGAAGTTGAAGATTTTCCTCAGTTTGAGTGACAACGGGGTGACGGTGGATGTGGAAGCCGGAGCAGTGCAGAAGCGCTGACGTGGTGGGACGTTTGCCAGCCTCACATCAGGCGGGTGTCTGGTTTACGGAAGCAGTGAAGGACCCTCCTGAAACAGCCCCAGCAGCTGTGTGTGGAAACCCAGCCGTGCTTGCAGCCGTCTGGAGAAGCGTCTGCATGTGCAGCCCGGCTTCTAGCTGCTTCTTATTATGAAAACTGCTCATCAATTTTCCCCCGAAGGTTTTCTCTCAGCCACTTTTCAAAATGACTGGAATTACTCTTTTCCTCCAGGCTGGTTTAACCCTTCCTTATAATCAGAGAGACTTTCAGAGGTGGAATTTAGCTTTTGCACAAGTTTTATTTTCAGTACAAGCAGAAATGTAGTTGCTGGTTTGGAACAAACTCGGCACAGAAAGTGAGGAAGTTTGTGTTTGGTCCATCATTTCCTGCTTTGAATAAAACCGTTTCATGTCCTTGCAGAGGCAGATTTCTCACCTTTACAACCAGGTAGGACGTGGAACGAGCAACACGGCTAAACGTGGGGGCAGTGGCCCCCGAATATTTCTCCTCCTGGTGTTAGCTAACCATGGTGTTTACCTTCAATAAGCCGTGGTATGCGGTGACAGCTGAATACGTCCATGCTGGTGTTAGTTATACAGACTATTGTTTGATCACTCTGACCGAAGGATGAGCTGACAGATAATCCACAGTTTCAGAAACATGGAGCTGATGGAGCCGTCAGTGATGCTGCGTTTGTGGCTGATGATTAAGGCGAGGCACCACAGGAGAAAACCACGTTTTTTCCCTCCTTCAACATGTTTTCTTTCAGACTCGTGTAAAAAAACCCGTCACAAATCAACATTTAGGAGTTTATTTCATGATTCTTTGTCTGATGCACCCAAATCTCCTCAACATGCAGCTAAAGTTGGTGTTTTAAACGGAGCGCAGCACCGTGGTGCTCGTCTGAACCCGTCATGTCTGGTATCGTTGGAAACGTCTCTTTTTCCTGAACGATGTCATCTCAACCAAACTTGATATTTCCAGCTCATGAATCTGATTGGATCTGATGTCTGTAAATAGTGTTGTAGAACAAAAATGAGTTTTTGCTCTTATTCTCCACTTCAGGAGCACTTACAGAAAGCAAAGCTTCAAGTTCTGCTCCTGACTGTACTCTTTAAGTTTTTACAAAAGGATTTTTCGATATGTAATTCACAGCCTGATTTATAGAACATTTCATCCCAAAAATATGCCAAAAAATGAGTTTTTTCTGGTTTCTGACAGTATATTCTAAATTGTGAAATGAGATATCCAAAAAAAAAAAACTCTGAAAAACGTTTGACTTTAATATGTGAACAAAATTCAAAAGAAACTTTGAACCTGGTTTGATCCTGTTTAGATTTTTTTTTCCTAGGCTATATAACACTTCATTTGCATATTTAAACATAACATTTCAGAAAACTTGCAATACAAAAAACGACAGCTGGAATGTGAGGAATAAACCAGGAAAGTTTCATGCTGATACCGTTTAAGTTTTTTACCCTGTTCGCCTGTAACGTCTCGCCTTAAACAGACGGGGTGAACAGAGCAAATAAATAGTAATAAAGTAAATTCTTCTTCTTCTTCTGAATTGACAGACTGAACGCCGCTTTGGCGTAATGCTGTCCCTCCCCCACAGTTTGAAGACCTGTCCGCATTTAAGGGGCGTCCCATTTCTGAGTCACAAAATAGCCCTGAACACTTGGTTTCGGGGGCTGCTAAGATTGAGGGTTGAGCTTGGAATTGGCCCTAAGCAGGGATGTGCCGGTTTCCACGTATACCACGGTTTAAAAACGTAGCGGTGTGCAACCGTTACATTTCCCGTCATTCCTTCATACCTCCACCGCGGTATGAACGTCATTCTGTCTTATAAAACACAGGAACAGAGTACGAGTCCGGTGTACGCCGCCCGTCCTGAGGACACGCCCAGCTGGTGGTGGTAAATTCACGTTGGTTTACGCCATTAAACATCAAAGGAAGAGGTACAGATGTTCCAATAAAGGGCGCTGTTCAACCAAAATAACACTCTTAAAAACAATATTTAAGAGCGTCATCATGATACCGTGGTAAACCATGAAACCGTGATATTTTAGCTCAAGGTTATCATACCGTCACATACCTAGCCCCCTAAGTCCACCCTGCAGGATCGGGAGGCTTTCCCCCACCAAACCGGGGGATTTCAAACCAAATCAAGTTTATTTTTAAAGCCCTTTTCATGCATGATGCAGCACAACGTGCTTTACTTGATAAAAACGGAAAAATTCATGTGAAATAAAGCATGCGAGATGTAGTCCGACAAGTTCAAAAGAAAACAGTCTTATTTAAGTCTGTCGGAGTGAAGACGTTTGACCAGGGCTGAGTATCAATACACGATATCTACTACCAGAGGTTGCGCTAGACTTTTTCGTTGTCCGTCATTTTGACTGACAGTGTCATAAAAATCCAGTCATAATCTATTTCTTACCCGTCACTTTAATTAAAATATATACATATAATAATGACATATTCTGTAGCATTTTTCCATTAAATGCTTGGTTGCTCAGTTGGTGCTGAAGACTGATTACTTTTTTGTCCCTCATCTTCCACTGCATCAGTCTTCGTTTTTTCACCTCTTTTGTCAACACTATCTTCATTATTGGGCTTTTGAAGAAGCTTCAGCTGCTGTGACATTTTTCCGAGTGAACCCAACAGGCCATGCATCAAGAGAGACAATATGCTAACTCGCCATCTAGTGGTCAGGAGTGTAAATTGCAATCTGTCAAAATGACTGACGGCCTTCAGATTTTTCTGTCAACGTTTAAAAAAAACGGTCAATGACGGAAAATATTCGGTTAACGCGACCCCTGTCTACTAGGGTGACATCAGGTAAATTGGGCCACTTTTTGGTAAATTACTTGGGAAACCAAGGGGAAATATTGTATGACACTGAATTGTGTTTTTTGTGGTTTATCTGGACTGTTTCTAATATTTTTGTGTTGAATTTATGCAACTATTTTTTATTGTTCAGTTGCTACAGCTTTTGAAACATCAGCTTTCCCAGATTTTCGAGATGAGCAACGTTCAGGTAAAGTGGGCCACCCGTTCAGCAAAAATGAGCCACTCAAATTTCAAAGCAAAAAAAAGTAATTTTTGATTAATAAACAATACAATTAACTGTAATTTTGATTAATACTCATGTACAATGTTGCCACAGAGCTCATAAAATATAGTATTACATTTGAAAAAACTGTTAAGTAGTGAATGAATATGTTTATTGCAATGCCTCAAATCCCACAGTCAGGACACTGTGTAAAATTCAAATAAAAAATAGAGTGCAATTATTTGTATACCTTATCAACCCATATCTAATTCTTAATAAAACATAAACAACATATCAGATGTTGAAACTGAAGCATTTTACCATTTTATGGACACTATAGATTGATTGTGAATGTGATGGCAGCAACAAGTCTGTCAAAAGTTGGAACAGGAGCAACAAAAGGCTGCAAAAATAACAGGAAAAACTACTGGTTAATTAAAGGTTAGATAAATAATGCAAGGACAACACTAACATGACAGTTTTCGAACTCCAGTGTTAGTGTTTGTGCATGTATGTGTCTTTGCATCTGCATGTGCATTTCACAACGCATCCTGCACCAAAGCTACTGCATACAAGCCTTGGCCGTGCATAGTTACAGGGGAAATAAGAACAAATATGTTATATTGTGTTATGACATATTCATATGTTCAAATATAAATGATTTTTAATCAAAGGAACAATCAAAACTGAGCTCTGAAGGTGGCTCATATTAGCTGAAATGCATGGTTCAATTTACCTTAATGTGTCTTGGTAAATTGAGCCACCCACAAATAACGCTTTTACATAAAAAATAAAGCTAACAGAGTAAAATTTTACAATCCATTTGGTGAAGTGAATCACAAAAAGTAAAATAAATAAGCTATTTGAGATATACCCCTTTTAAATACTGACTGATCGACCTTATCATTTTCAAGAAGAATTAGTCTGCCAGACCCCTAAACTCACAGTTTTCCTCTGCAGCCTGGATGCAAAACGTGGTCCCGCCTACATCAGCAACCACAGACCAATCAAATCAAATGTTTTTGTAAAAAAACACATGTAGCCACAATATTAAAGGGGAAGTTCAGAATTTTTGACATTGGGCCTCATTTACAAGTGAGCCAGAATACTTATTTTCACTGAAGACAGTTTCAACATACTTCATTCATTATTCTAGTTCCAGGAGGTTGCTGATGCTAATGCTAGTGGAAGTCAATAGGAATCTGCTAGCCTGTCATTAATACCAATCTTATCCACTCCACAGAAGATACAAGGCAAATCAGCAAGATTATCTGTGTAAATGCCGTGTTAAACTAGTAAAACTAGCCTTGTATGACAGATTTTGCATTACATATTGAGGAACTAGTTTCTTACCAGCTTACTACCTTTGCCGGTGTATTTCAGTTCATAGAGACATGGTGACAGTTAGTTTGATTAAAAAAGTTTGAAATAGTCTTCAAAACCAGACATATCCTCATGCCTTTCAGACGTGGCCATATTTTAGACTTTATATTTGTGTAATCAAATTCCTTCATGCACGTAGCAGCAGATGACATCACTCGGCTGCCAAATACAGGAAGTAAAACTTTGTAAAGTATCTCAGCAGCAACAATCAAAATGCAACGAAATCCAAGGTTAGTTTTATTTGTAACATTATTCTGTTAACACGACATTTACTCAGATAGTCTGAAGTTATAAATGATTTGCCTCGAGCGTTCTGTGGAGTGGATAAGATTGGTTTTAATGACAGGCTAGCAGATTCCTATTGACTTGCACTAGCATTAGCATAGGCGACCCACTGGAACTAGAATAACGGGATGAAATATGTTGAAACCATCTTCAGTGATCAGTAGCATTCTGGCTCATTTGTAGATGAGGCCCTATGTCAAAAATCCTGAACTTCCCCTTTAAGTAACTTGCAGGCACTTGCTGTTAAATTTGAAAAAGTTAGGAGGCTGAAACCTTAAGTGGCTCATTTTACCTGACGTCACCCTACAAAAGTTCAGGATATTTGTTTTGGTATGACGTCAGAACGAAGCTAAAATCCACTCCAACCTCTTCCAGCTGAACTGAATCAGACTTTCTCTAAACTTCTCATCGTTGAATCGTTGAATATTTGTTGCACGTCATGCTGTTCTCCAAAGGATGAGTAAGCACAAACAATCCCACAGTAGAGTGGAAGCCGTGACTTGACCTCTGAATGTTCTGGTTTAATGACATCTTGTTTCCGAACATCCTCTTCATCATCCTGTCCACATCAGACCGAGACGCCACCGAAGCTGAAATCCCGCCTGCAGAATCACCCGGAGATGATCTCTGGGAGAGAAAACAAACTTTCTGTTTTTGTCTGAAACTTGCAGCGAGCGTGACTCGTCGTGTTTTAGCGGCCGCTGGAACATGTCGCCTGAAGACGGCCTCCATTGTGTCTCTGCCGTTCTTAGAAAACATTCCTAATTGTGTTCATGTTTTTCTCTCTGCTCTAAAAGCCTTTTCATTTTCACGTCTGCATTTAAAGAGCCTTTTAGACATGCTCCCGTATGCCGCTAATCCGGCTGAACAATGACCAGAACGGCATGTTTCAGTCATAATTAGGGATATTTTTCCATTTCCTGGAGCACGGCTGAAAATGTTCATGACTCATCCTCCACTCAGGAGTGCAGATAAATTTTATCTTCAAGGTCTTTGTCTTAAATTTCGACCTCCTTCCCACATAACCATAAATTTAAAGAAAAACAGCCGTGGGGGGGGGGGGGGGGGGGGATGGAGCAGCAGCAGATGGAGGATGGCCAATCAGAAAAGGACAAAATCTGAACTGGTTGGAAAAAAACGCCAAGTAATGGTTTACATTAACCTGGTTTTAAAGGTGAACCTTTTCATTCTGACCACCAGGTTGTGTTTCATAAACTTTATATCAGCTGAAGCTTTAATCTGGGAGTCGGGGTGAAATGGAAACCTTAAAGGAATAGTTCACCCTCAGAATGATGTAACTTTAATTTCCACTTACCCTGATGGTGAGCAAGACTCTGGAGCACTTTTTTAATATGTCAAATGCAGCCGGAGTTCAGGGCGACTTCTCCCCCCCCCCCCCATTGGAGTTCGCCAGGGTCCGAGCCAAAAAGGTCCATAAAAGTCCACGAAATATTGTCAATATTCCTCCATACTGCTCGTCTAATGTAATCCAAGTGTCCTGAGTGGGTAGCATCCAGAATTTACTTGAAACTACGCCATTTAGTATATGCGCGGTCACGAAACTACGGAAGCCTCGGCGTTCAGAGCCTACTCTGCCGATAATGCAAGCGTAGAAGAAGAAATTCACTGTTTACATTGTGCGAAGAGCGACAGAGCTGCAGACAAACTGGGACAAACACAGGAGGGGTTGGATATTGATCTAAAAGAAAGAAAGAAAGAAAAAGAGAACGCGCAATCTCATCTGCCGAGGCTTCCGTAGTTTCGTGAACATGCATCTTGCATGCTGGGCATGAGATGTAGTCTTGTTTAGACTCTAAAAATATACTAAATGGCGTAGTTTCAAGTAAATTCTGGACGCTACCCACTCAGGACACTTGGATTATATGGGACGAGCAGTATGGAGGAATATTGACAAGTTTTCGTGGACTTTTATGGACCTTTTTGGCTCGGACCCTGGCGAACTCCATTGGGGGGGGGGATGAGAAGTCGCCCTGAACTCCGGCTGCATTTGACATATTAAAAAAGTGGTCCAGAGTCTTGCTCACCATGAGGGTAAGTGGAAAATAAAGTTACATCATTCTGAGGGTGAACTACTCCTTTAAATCTCCACGAGATCCATCTCTTAAATCCCCATCATTCACTGCGTTTACATGGACCCAAATATACCGATTACTTTCGGTTTAAAAGCTGTTTCAGAATGAAAATGATCCGTGTAAACGCCTCTTTCCGGATTAATTTCTTTCGGTTTCATGGGGGTAGAATTTTCCTTCCCCCAAACCGAACGGGGATCATGTAAACGCTGAATCGGAACGTTGTGAGGTTGCGCTCTTACAGCGATGCTTCGACGAGACGTCAACGTGCAACAGTGACGTTTCCTCACTTTGACGGATGGCTGAACAACGTCATTCCCTGGACGGCGAGAAAGTTTGGTTTTTATTCAAACTCCGTCTCTACAGCTTTTCCTCCTGGTTTCCAGTAGGAGCTCATGAGGATCAGCTGCTGCTGGATTAAAATCCTGCAGAAACAACGACCGTGATGATCAGATGTTTGTAGACCTCCATCTTTATTAAATAACCTGGTGTAACATCATTCTGCGCATGTCAGACGGGATTATCCTGAATGAATATTGGTGCATGTCCATGCCAGGTCGGAATGAATTAGTTGCCATGGAAACAGCTGCTCTGAAATCTTCAATCAGAATGATTTCGTACCGAAAGGGGAAAAAGTCTCCATGGAAACGTGGCCAGTGTCTCAGGAACGCTACGGTGTACCTCTGTGGGGTAATCTGTGATGGCTCGTTAATCCTTCAGGTGATCTACGGAGGTTTTCCAGCATTTCTATCCATCCAAAAGGTTTATAATCCAGCCACTAAATATGTGTGTCTGAAAAGAAGAAAAATATTTGTCCCAGATTAAAGGTTCTGGATGCAGACTGGGATTAAAGGTTCTGGATGCAGACTGGGATTAAAGGTTCTAGATGCTGACTGGGATTAAAGGTTCTGGATGCAGACTGGGATTAATGGTTCTGATGCAGACTGGGATTAAAGGTTCTAGATGCTGACTGGGATTAAAGGTTCTTGATGCTGACTGGGATTATAGGTTCTAGATGCTGACTGGGATTAAAGGTTCTAGATGCTGACTGGGATTAAAGGTTCTGGATGCTGACTGGGATTAAAGGTTCTGATGGTGACTGGGATTATAGGTTCTAGATGTTGACTGGGATTAAAGGTTCTAGATGCTGACTGGGATTAAAGGTTCTAGATGCGAGACTGGGATTAAAGGTTCTTCATGCTGACTGGGATTAAAGGTTCTGATGCTGACTGGGATTAAAGGTTCTGATGGTGACTGGGATTAAAGGTTCTAGATGCTGACTGGGATTAAAGGTTCTGATGGTGACTGGGATTAAAGGTTCTAGATGCTGACTGGGATTAAAGGTTCTGATGCTGACTGGGATTAAAGGTTCTGATGCTGACTGGGATTAAAGGTTCTGGATGCAGACTGGGATTAAAGGTTCTGATGCAGACTGGGATTAAAGGTTCTGGATGCAGACTGGGATTAAAGGTTCTGATGCAGACTGGGATTATAGGTTCTAGATGCTGACTGGGATTAAATGTTCTTGATGCTGACTGGGATTAAAGGTTCTGATGCTGACTGGGATTAAAGGTTCTGATGCAGACTGGGATTATAGGTTCTAGATGTTGACTGGGATTAAAGGTTCTGATGCTGACTGGGATTAAAGGTTCTGATGCTGACTGGGATTAAAGGTTCTAGATGCTGACTGGGATTAAAGGTTCTGATGGTGACTGGGATTAAAGGTTCTGATGCTGACTGGGATTAAAGGTTCTGATGCTGACTGGGATTAAAGGTTCTGATGCTGACTGGGATTAAAGGTTCTGGATGCAGACTGGGATTAAAGGTTCTGATGCAGACTGGGATTAAAGGTTCTGGATGCAGACTGGGATTAAAGGTTCTGATGCAGACTGGGATTATAGGTTCTAGATGCTGACTGGGATTAAAGGTTCTTGATGCTGACTGGGATTAAAGGTTCTGATGCTGACTGGGATTAAAGGTTCTGATGCAGACTGGGATTATAGGTTCTAGATGTTGACTGGGATTAAAGGTTCTGATGCTGACTGGGATTAAAGGTTCTGATGCTGACTGGGATTAAAGGTTCTGATGCTGACTGGGATTAAAGGTTCTGATGCTGACTGGGATTAAAGGTTCTTGATGCTGACTGGGATTATAGGTTCTAGATGCTGACTGGGATTAAAGGTTCTGGATGATGACTGGGATTAAAGGTTCTGATGATGACTGGGATTAAAGGTTCTAGATGCTGACTGGGATTATAGGTTCTAGATGCTGACTGGGATTAAAGGTTCTGATGCTGACTGGGATTAAAGGTTCTGATGCTGACTGGGATTAAAGGTTCTAGATGCAGACTGGGATTAAAGGTTCTGATGGTGACTGGGATTAAAGGTTCTAGATGCAGACTGGGATTAAAAGTTCTGATGCTGACTGGGATTAAAGGTTCTGGATGCTGACTGGGATTAAAGGTTCTGGATGCAGACTGGGATTAAAGGTTCTGATGCAGACTGGGATTAAAGGTTCTGGATGCAGACTGGGATTATAGGTTCTAGATGCTGACTGGGATTATAGGTTCTAGATGCTGACTGGGATTAAAGGTTCTGATGCTGACTGGGATTAAAGGTTCTGATGCTGACTGGGATTATAGGTTCTGATGCTGACTGGGATTAAAGGTTCTGATGCTGACTGGGATTAAAGGTTCTGATGCTGACTGGGATTAAAGGTTCTGATGCTGACTGGGATTAAAGGTTCTGATGCTGACTGGGATTAAAGGTTCTGGATGCTGACTGGGATTAAAGGTTCTTGATGCTGACTGGGATTAAAGGTTCTAGATGCTGACTGGGATTAAAGGTTCTGGATGATGACTGGGATTAAAGGTTCTAGATGCTGACTGGGATTAAAGGTTCTAGATGCTGACTGGGATTAAAGGTTCTAGATGCTGACTGGGATTAAAGGTTCTAGATGCTGACTGGGATTAAAGGTTCTGATGCTGACTGGGATTAAAGGTTCTGATGCAGACTGGGGTTAAAGGTTCTGATGCAGACTGGGATTAAAGGTTCTGATGCTGACTGGGATTAAAGGTTCTGATGCTGACTGGGATTAAAGGTTCTGATGCTGACTGGGATTAAAGGTTCTAGATGCTGACTGGGATTAAAGGTTCTCGATGCTGACTGGGATTAAAGGTTCTGGATGATGACTGGGATTAAAGGTTCTAGATGCTGACTGGGATTAAAGGTTCTTGATGCTGACTGGGATTATAGGTTCTAGATGCTGACTGGGATTAAAGGTTCTGGATGCTGACTGGGATTAAAGGTTCTGATGCTGACCAGGGTTAAAGGTTCTAGATGCTGACTGGGATTAAAGGTTCTGGATGGAGACTGGGATTAAAGGTTCTGATGCAGACTGGGATTAAAGGTTCTGGATGGAGACTGGGATTAAAGGTTCTGATGCAGACTGGGATTAAAGGTTCTGGATGCTGACTGGGATTATAGGTTCTAGATGCTGACTGGGATTAAAGGTTCTAGATGCTGACTGGGATTAAAGGTTCTGATGC